>JAOVVA010000019.1:13432862-13444225 GCA_028565275.1 Leiocassis micropogon
ATGAGTTACTAACTCATAATTATGAGATCAGGATGTCATAATTATGAGATATTAAGTCATAATTATGACATAAGTCCAGTAAAAAAAAATTTCTTTTGTGAATGCAATGAGCTTCCGTAGTTTTCTCATGCTTAGGCTATAACGACATTGGCAGACATTATGAAGTTGAACTTCTTAAATTTATGATGTTTATTTTCCTTTATGGAAACTGCAGTGTTCGACGGTAATCTATTTAAAATGTCAGGACTGTTTAATATCGTTCCCACTATGCGCCTTGCCATGCCTGGTTTGTACGTGCGCTTCCCAGCGGGGTAAAATGTACATTTATGGTGGGCGGGGTCTATTTCTATCAGAGTCGCGCAGGTTTGTGATTCGAGCAGCGCTACGCGATCCAGCGGGCTGCGCGAATAAACCAAAACATCTCTGCGCTCTCCAGATTGTCGCGCTGCGCGGTCCATTGGGCCGCGCAGATATTTGGTCCGCCCATGGCGGCTCGATCGGGTGCCGCGGTTTCGTCCCACTTTTGATGTGTTTGGCTTCCCATAAATTTGGAATCGACAGGCAGAAGGACCATGCAGACTAGTCATTCCCACCCTTAGTCCATTCCCCTTATCCCCATCCTGTCCTAGTAACTTTAGTCTCGACTTCAGTCCTGTAACAGAGTGCAGTGAAAGATGAAGCTCTTGTGTGTGTTTACTGTTGTGCTTTTAACCCTGACTGAATGGACGGACCTGAGCGAAGGAGCCGCAGCGCGTAACTGCACAGGTGAGAGGCTCTCAGCTCTCAGTGTCACTGCACTTAACCAGATAATATATATATCCTCGTTCAAACTTCAATCTTCTAGTGCGGCAATAGTAATGCATTTACATATTTCACCCTGTTAGATCTGGCACCGTTGTGCGTTTGAGGCTCTTTGATCATAAACAGCTAGGTTAGACAAACAGTAAGTTATACATAATATATAAAATGTATACATTTGTAATACAATGTTGTTGTTTTTTCTTGTCACGCGCATGGTACGCTTAGGTTTTGTACATGATATAATCCATTCCTTGTCTTGATTTCACGCGTATAATTAGTCTGTAATTACATTTCAGAGAGAAGATTTAGAGCTACACACACCTGGTGCACCATTCCACATGCTGTTTAGTACCTTTTTAAAGTGTAGTTCCCTTTACGATTAACATGTTATATGCAAACTTTATTATTTTAATCGCTCACCTCCGACGACGAGGAAAATTTGTGTATTTAGCATCTACTTTCCCAAGTCACAGCCAAACCCAGTGAGCAGTGGGCCTATATTAGTGCCACCGATCCAAAAGATATAAGACCAAATGCACATTAGAAAAAGAAGGCAGAATTTTAATGACGTGGCTCACCATTGTGTGTTACTGTTCTTCAGTACTATTGATTAGAAAGGCAGCATATGTGGTCTTGTCCTGCAGTTAAGCCGGGAATCTGTCCTCGCCGGAAATGGGGTTCAGGAATTTGTGCTGAATACTGCGCTAAAGACAGAGACTGTCCCAACGAGGAGAAATGCTGCCATAACGGCTGTGGCCATGAGTGCATCACCCCTTATACAGGTAAACTATCAGCCTTCAATATAACCAAAGTAGTGCAAAATAAGAAGAATAAGAATCCAGTCCTGCATTCATGCATTTTGCTCCTAAAGAGACACAATGTGCATAATTTCATTTTTATAAAATGAGACAGGGCTCAAGACTTGTGCACAGTACTGTGGATCAAGTTATTATCATTGTGCAGCTTGCACCTGCAGGGTCCAGGTTCGATTCCCGCCTCAAGGTCTGTTTGCATGGAGTTTGCATGTTCTCCTTGTGCTTGGGGGGACAGGCGGATTAGACATGCCGAAAATTGGTGTTCCCAAATTGCCCATTGTGTGTGTGTGTGTGTGTGAATATGTGTGTACCCTGCCATAGATTAGCACACCTCGTGCCTGGGATAGGCTCCAGGCCCCCCTCGACCCAGTACACAGGATTAAGCGATACAGACAATGAGTGAGAGATTATTATTATTATTTGGTGTCTCTTACAGTAAAGCCTGGTCGATGCCCCATACCTAAAGGGACCCCGATGTGTGCGGAGTATTGCTATCATGATGGTGAGTGTTCCGGAGATCAGAAGTGCTGCAGGACCTCATGTGGCCACGCCTGCAGTGAACCCTGCTAAATTAAATCTGCTACACGGCTAGACATATACAGTAGACCAACAAAGAACAACTCTTATCTAGGAGATCTACCTTTCTATTTTAAGTGCAGCTTCAGCATGCCCCATCAAAAAAAAAAAAAAAATAGAGGGAGTCAAGTCCCTCTGTAAAAAGCCTGTAATATCTATAGGAAGGTATATCCTCAGGAAGTAGGTTACTGACCGGATTAGATTTGTACACCTTTGCTCCTAGTTCACTTAATAAATTAGGACAATAATATTCATTCTAAACCTTTTCAGAAACTTTTCAGGTTGGTGAACATTTAACTATATGTATACACCATTTTTATTCTGAAAGGGAGACAAGCACCAGTGAACTCGATGGAATATTTCCTCCATTGATTTTTTTTGTGTGTGTATGTGTTTGTAATGTCATTATTAAAACTCACTGTATCTTGTAGTAAAGTCTTCAAGTTTCAGTGAATTGTATTTCTTAAAACATGACAAGAATGTACAGGCATTACATGTAGAGTGGTTGGTAAATTTCAAGTCAGGTTCCAGAGCCAGTACAAATGGGAACATTTATGAGCTATTTTCCCATGATCATTCCATCTTGGTATGCCAGATGTTAGTAGGTATCTCAGTATTAGAAACAACGTTCAGGAATGTAAAAGACGTTTTGGCGTCAACTCCAGACCCAAAAATGTGGCAAACATTGGCAAACAAAGGGCCTTTTGTGTCCAACGTCTCCTACAGCTTGGCAGCACCTCTAGTGGACCAGACAGAAAAAACATAGAAGCATGTGAAAAGTTTCTCATAAAAGAAAAATTAAGGAATTTTAGGTATCAGATTCCTTGAGGAGAGACTCCTGTAGATGAAAAGGGAACTTAAATAGTGGTTAGCAAGTTCAGAGGAGTGCAAAGTGATTATTCATAATCCAATTTGATGGGTCGTACACATTAGCGTAACGTAAACAGAGATAATTTAAGGGTCTTATTTATGAGCACACACAACATCTGTAACAGCCTAAAGTCACCAGTAGAGGTTTATACACGTTTCAGTCACCTGCACAAACATTAGTATTCATATCGCTACCAGAAGTGTGCTGTGACTTTACTTTCAAGTTTTTAATGATTAAATATTCCAAATTGTTCATATTTCTGCTGCCTGGTTTAAGCAACGGTGAGTGGAAAAAAAAGAATTTCCCTGATCGCCAAAAACAACAGTCCTGGACGAACACTCTGTTCTTCAACAACTTTAGTAAACACAGTTCTCTTGCTGATAGAGGACTTCATATTTTAAACTCTCATGTATCCCTGTGCTCTATAAATAAGAGAAGGGCTGAATTTAATACATTTTAGATCCCGGCCTGGTTTACACATGCATCATAGTTACAACGGCATTGCAATTAAAGGTTCTTTTTTTAAGAAACAAGCAAGCTGTGTACTGTCAACGGAAAGGAATTTCACATTAATTACATTGGTGCAATAAACCTAATGGATAGTTTTTCCTTTCTTTGCTTGATTTTGTTGGACATTCTGTTCTCCAGATCACTGGATTTGTAGAACAGAATGAGTAATGGCTTGCTCATTTCCAAAGAACATTTACTCCAAAGGGTTACACATTTCTTTGTCCTGAAAGTTTGTCTTCCAGATGAATGAAGTAAGAAAATGCCAATACACGATGGTACATTTTTATATAAACAAATGTAAAGTAATCCCTCTTGCACTAAAGCAAACAGAAAAAATTCATTTTGTCCAGTGTAAACAGACTAAAAAAAAAAACATATAACATTATGTTCTTGGTAAGGCTTTCAGTTAACGCATTCTTCATGACTTCTACTCGTCTCAGCAATATGAAGAAAAAAAAAATTGAGGTTCCCCCAAATCAAGATCAATAAGTTAATTTCCTGTCCTTCACAGTGGTGATACTCCCCGTATGCGGCGGATGATGTTGGCTAGGCGTTTAGCTAGTGGTGGGCTCGGCTCTTCCACCTGGAAGGTCCGGGTCAGTAGGTTGTAAAAGGAGCCGTATGCCACAGCTACCACCGTACACGTGAGGCAGATAACATTATAGGGCATGCTGAAATCAGGTGTGGGCAAATTAACCAGCAAAGGCTCCGTGTACACACGAACAAAGTAGCTTGACTCTTCTTTGTTATGGAAACTAGAAATTTAAAGGGAAAAATGAATTAGTATTTTTTCCCCCATACCTTTTTAATTACTTACTAAAAAGTAGTTCTAATGCTTTATATTCTGCAGGAACTACCATTTATGTGAAAAGGAGAGAGGTTATACATGATATTAATTCAGAATCCATTGAAAGTAATCAAAATGTGAATACTTTTACAGAAATTACACTTCTTAACAGAAATTGTACTTACAAGCTGCTGAAAAGCGGCCGCTCCTGAGTGCTATTGATTTCCATGGCGACAACACTTGGCACGAGAGCACTTATCACAGAGGATCTAGAAGACAAGAAGTAGTTAAATAAATCACACATTTTTATTCCATAAAATTTATCTGATAATTTTTCTGAAGTCTGGTTTTATCATAGATAAAATACTTATCTTTTAAAACTTACACTTTTGATTTTGCAACAATTATATTTCATAAGCATAAAAATGGAAGCGAGTCCTACCCGACATAGAACCCATGGTTTGGATCTGGAGTGTATTCTGTCCACTTTAGCAGAGCTCTTTCAAACTGCACTTTCACCTCAGTCACAGAATGAGGGGGTAACTGCACAAGCATCTCGAGGAGATGAGGACGAAGGCGGTCTTTTGAAGGTTGGTAGTGAATGTAGCCTTTAAATGGGGGGGGGGGGGGGGGGGGGGGGGAGAGACAGTTGAAGGTCTAATAATGAAATCTATTAAACTTAATTAAACATTTATACAAAATCTATTAAAGCTGATAAAAATAAATGCCAGCAGCAGTAACAGGGATGCCTCCAGTGCTAACCAGGAGGTAGGGACTTTTTAAGGGAAGACTATTATTTCAGAATTTTTACTGGTCAAATCAACTGTTTGGATCAATTGAACACTGGATCAATTTCAAAATCCAATGAGTAGATTTGCTGGTTACAGTGATCTTTCCATGTACCACATCCTATTATTCCATTATCCTAATATTGAACTACTTGTTCTTGAAAATTTGTACTTAAAGAATTTTCGAAACACAGATCAAAAAATGTAAATGCAACAACTAAAAACACTCAAGTAAATAAGGTTTGATAAGTTGCTGTGGTGGCAACCAGTTTACTGATTTGCAGTTAAAGTTAAAACAACAATTAACGCTGCATTAGTAGCACTCATATGTAACTACTTATGGTCACAATGGTTAAAAAAAGAGAACTTTAATAGGAGTTTTGAAAAAAAAAATCAGTTGTAATGAAAAAGTTATTACAAATATGAATGTCATTGATATGAAAATGAACATTAAAAATGAAAGTTTTGCTGATGAAATCTAATTATACTTGATAATTCTGAAGACACAATTCACCATTTTGCATTGATGGATCAATGCCAAATAAAATATGAGAATTCTATAATAATAAACAATTAGGGAAAAGATATTGGGTATTTTAAAGTATTATACAGTATTTCAGTAGGACGTACTTGGTGTGTTTTCACGTGACTTGCTGGTGATAGTGAGCGTGTGAATATAAAGCCGCAGATACCAGGGCACCGCCTCCAGCAGAAGCACAGGGAAAGCTCTGAATGGATGGTTATTATAGACTAGTGTGTGGATCTCGCCAGTCTGGAGTCCAAATCCTGCCACATAGCGCTCTGCATGGAGCAGTGGGCGCAGCATGTCTCCTGTAAAATATTTAGATTAACAAACAAAAACATTCTATTAACTCTTGTGGGTGAAGTTATAGGATGTTATAAACATCTTATAAGGCAATTCCTGATAGTGAGTGAGCAACATCCTCTCAGATCTTTGGTGAACACAATGCTTATTCAACAAAGTTGCATAGTCAAATTCATGTAGGATCAGCATTTTATACTGCTGATTCAATGCATGAAAGTGCAGCAGACTCAAAAAGAGGGATGATGTTTAGTACAACTCCTCAGGTACAGATCACTGTATCACTCTGCTTGTCTGTCTTTACTACATAAAATTTTAATTCCAGCCTCAGTCTGTTGCAGTGAAACACTTAACCACACTGACTACAGGTTATTACACAATCCAGCTGTGGTTTCTTTGGAAACATTTGCTGAAACTCACTACAGAAGCACTCATTACTTTTATCACTAGAATAATTCTGTTCTACAAAAACACAGCATCACAGAAAATCCATTGGACTTCTCAACAATCACTACTGGAGTCCTTACATTTACTCCATCCCATTTATAGAAGGTTTTCCAGAATACATGTTTTTCTACATGCTCCACTGTCTCTTATTATACCATGTTCTGTTCACTGTTGAGCCTGCAACACTACTTTAACTGAATCTGCTAGTGGGATGCTAGGATCGACTATAACTGCACTAGTACTGTAGTTCCATTGGGCCTGCTACAAAAGTGGCATGAGCTCTTGCTGGAGACACTTTATAGAGCCTCAGTGTGAGACCAGAACATATTAACCAACCTGAAATAATGACAATCCATTTAGTCCTGAAGTTTCTTTTACCTGTTTTAAGTCATTGTCATATTCTAATCCATTTCAGACAACACTGTGTCAGATCATTATTATTATATGTTAAATGGTTTCCTTTGGTTGCAGTGCTTGTCTTCACACAGTTGAAGCTGATTTGTCAGTTGTGATCACTACAGCTTTTGATGCATGAATTAGATTCATTTTGTTCACTCAGACTGCATTTGTTTCTAAACAACCTTGTTGAATAAGGGCCGCTGCTTTTTTTGGAGCGATTTTTAAAAAAACACTTTGGCTAATTACCATTTTTAAATCACATTGTGTTTATTTAAAAACATTTCAGGTTGAAATCAAAAGATGAATATGAGAAAATAGTTCAAATTTCAGCTTTCATTTCCAGATATTTAAATTTAGATATATTTAACAATATAGAACATCCCACCTTTTCTTTCAATCTATCCATTTTACATGTGATCAGATCATGTGACTGACACGTTTCTTGTTTCTCAACATCAAGCATGAAACCTTTGAACGACTAAATTTTTAGTTGAGAATATACTTAAGTATATAAGGTTTTACATTTGGTTGCATATACCTTGTTTGCAATAACTGCATCTGATGACCCACTGATTACACTGCACGGTGTGGCAATAGAAATCAGGTCACAGTGGCACAAAAATTTGTCATGAAACACTACATATCCCCCATTCTGGCCTTTAGATGCTTACCACCTTCCCCTTTCCAGCGCATTAAGAGATTGAGAGAACGTAGCTGGCCAAAAGTCTCCGTTTTGGTCAGATCATATACAGCATAAGTCCTGCGATCCCCCAGAATTACAGCCGTGTCGAAGATGGGTGTGGCTGGAGTCAGGTCAAACAGCTCACCCTATTGGAAATATTAAAGCAAACAGTAAAAATGGGGGGGAGAGAGAGAGAGAGAGAGAGAATTATGCTTTAAACCACAGGGACAGGAACAAAATTACAACAGGCCCTTACACCAAAATGCACCTTTATTTATGTCTGTAATTGTCATCTTTTTGCTCATGTGCATTATTCTTTACTAAAAACAATCCGCGTCTCGTAGTTAGTATAGCATCAGGTAGATTGCATCTTTTTGTGATTTTATATTACAGAAAGTATTAAAATTAGCTCACTGTTGCAACAGGCAACAATAATAGTCTTTAAATGCAGAAACGATTTTCTTGCAGGTCAAGCACATCTTAGGTAGCATTCCAGGAGAGACTGCAGTGTCTTCAAGCTGCAAATGCTGCTTTCCACCTACATGCAAGCCAAGATGCCATTTAAAGCCATAGCCAGAGGGAGGGCCTTTACTCCAGCTTGCCTGGCTTGGGGTTCATTAAAGTGCCTCCTGTTTGGGAGTGGAATTCCCTGAAGAGAATATTGGAGCAAACATCTCTGTTTTTTAAGGCTTGCTTGTGGCTCGTAACCTCTTCAGACTACAGAGTGCTTATCTACTTTTTACTCTTAAATTCTTAAATGATGGCATCAGCCAATTGACCGAAAAACACGGTCAAGAAGAGTAACTTGCCCAAACAGGTGACACCCATCTGATAGTGATGGGTACAGGAATTGATGAGTTGGCACAGTCACTGCAATTAAATTTCGGCATTAGATGTGATGTGTATAGAATGTAATCTGGGATGGTTTTGACCATGGGCTCCCTAAGGATTTTCTTCAAGTTTGGCCTGATAATATGCTAATACATGTTTTCCCTCAATTGCTGATTACTCTACAGCTTGTCAGCGAGTGAGCAAGTCATCCTCAGCCCTGTCATAAGCCTACTAAAGACTACTTCCGTGACTGGAGACAGTTGTTGGAAATAATGTAACACTACAAACCAGAAAAGGAAAAACCAATAAATCCTAAACAGCATTTTAGATGGAGAAAAAAGAAAAATGGCCACTTGACATCCAAACTGTTATGTGGCAATATAAGGAATTTTGGACCCTAATTTGATGGTGCTAAATATTAAGCAAACCTGACATGAAGTGGTTTAAGTAAAGAGCATAAGACCTGAATGCCTGTGTGTGTCTTGTGACTGACATTTAGCCATGTAGGTGTCTTCTACGTAACTAAATTAATTAGCTAAAAGGGAACTACAACTAATTCCTGCCCAGCATTTTTTTAAAAAGGGTTGGGCAGTATGATGCAGATGATCGTGAAGACGTGTTCAAACACATACAGAAGTCTGAACTGTTGAGTTTTCCTAACATGTTGGAACAGATAAACTGCAGAGCAGCACCATATTTAAATCTCACTGACTGTTGCCAACAACGACACTAGAATAATTCTAACATTTCTTTTTCCTTTTGGAAGAAACCATGTTATTTTGTTTCTCCTTAGCAAAAAATATTAATATTTCATGCAATTCCAACTCCACCATTTAAACCATCATTAAAACATCATTAAAATCATTAGAACAACTTGTGCTGCATTCACATCCTATATCATTTGTCAAGACAGAACTTTATTTTGAACAGACATGTCTACAAAGTTATGAAAGTTTAAAGGAGCAGAGCACTCACCACGTTCATGTGAAGTGGAAAAAATGAACAGCAGTGTAATCAAAAATTAATGTGGGTTCATGTGTAATTTTCCATGGCTCCAAAGTGCTTTGAGAAATGGTTGTATAATACAGCATGTGCTTTGATTAATGTCACTAGTTCTTAAGCTGTTCTGTTTTCCAAAAGGAAAAAAAAAAAAAAAAACATCCAGTCTGTCCCTGACTACACTGTGGCAGAAGTTTAAAATTTTAAACAGAAGGTTTTGTCAGAGGAGGAAGGATTCTGCCTACATTTGAACACTGCATACTTTAAAACACTGCCAAAAGCTAGAACATTACCTCAGGGTTGTCTGTGACATCCACATAGATTTTGCTAGAAGACGCTAGAGGGCAAGCCTCAGTCAGAGTGCGAGAGAACATCTTAAAAAGGGACCAGTCTGTTAAAAAAAAATTTTTTTTTAAAATTCATTTATGTACAAGTTATGCTCATGTTATATTCAGTCATTTTACTTCATGTGTAAGTGTATGCTAGAAAAAGAAAGTACTGTTACCCTTACCCTTTTTGCCCTGGCCAGAGGTGTAGAGATCAAACACCACACCGAGAGTCTGTCTCAATTCCCATGCTCTGCCTGAACACTGCTGATCCTGAATAAAGTGTTTTATAATTGAGCTACTTTAGGAAATCAGACGACCGCTAAATCACAGAACCTCACTTAAAACTCATGATTGAAAATTTTACAATGTAGTCTAATCAATTGAAAAACTAAACAATTCAACATTTTAATATACACATCCCCTTACACAAACACAATCATGGACATTAGGAATTCAGAATATACCAATCATGAATGGAAAATTTCCCTTGTGGAAACACATGGGGCAGTTCTTTCACAATTTAATTCCAAAAGTGAAACTGTTATATATTCTAGATTCACTACAAGTAAAAAGAAGTATTTCAAGCCTTGGTTGTTATGAATTTGATGATTACAGCTCATGAAAATAAAAAAATCCATTATGTCAAAATATTAGAGTAGTAATTCATCCAAACTTGAAATAAAATATTCATTCCGTATAAATCTCAGGTCAACTAGACTGCTGATTGATTGCAAAAGACAATAATTGACACCCTCCTTCACAGGGAGTGGAGTCAGTCAGTGCATCAAGATCCATCTTGCACAGGGAATGGGCTACAACTATTTAATTCCTAGTAGCAGAAGCATCTTACTTTCGCTAAGGAGAAAAAGAATTGGACCACTGCTAAGAAGAGTACTTCTTTCTTCTGTTTGCTGACAAGATTTATAGAAATACTGTTTTTCCTTTTCCAGCAATAAAAAGGCTTGAAATATTTTGCTTGACGTGTAAGGAATCTAGAATATACTGTATGACTTTCACTTTTTGAGTGTAATTGTGAAAAAAATCCCACAAATTTTAGTAGGTGCACCAAATATTTATTCCAACAAAAAAGAAAAACAATCTTAATTGTTTACATGGCCAAAAAAAATGCTCCAACTGAACTGAATGCTCCAACTGAGGTGTTTACATGATCCATTTTTATTCTAATTGGGATATTATTGTTTGTGGAATATTACGGTCGAAGTAAATGCACCTAATGTCACAAAAGTAGTAATACAGAAATATAGATATTGATTCCTAATGTGCAACAAGCTACCTTACAAGAGTGGTGTTGTTACAGTGCTATATGCAGTTATACATTAGTTATACATCTAAATCCAATTGGTTTGGGATGGGTTGGACTGAAGAGTAAAGGAAAAACAGCCAACAAGTACTCAACACCTCTGGGATTGAGGTGTTCTTCAAGATTGTTGGAAAACCATTCCAAGTTACTACCTTATGAGGCTGACTGAGAGAATTTCATGAGTGTGCAAAGCTGTCAAAAGGTTGACTACATAAATACATATTTGTTCTGTCATAATTTCAATCTCTTCAGTATGTTGAAAACAATCACAAAAAAGGGGTTTGTCCAAAAAAGAAGTTTGTCCAAACTTCTGACTGGTATGTATGTATGTATGTAATATACACACACACACACATATATATATACATGTATACATACATACCA
>JAOVVA010000019.1:13460122-13471222 GCA_028565275.1 Leiocassis micropogon
TTAAATATTTATCCTGGCATCATTTATACAACTACAGTCTGTTTGTCTTTCTTTGATGATCTCTCTTCTTCCATGAATGAAAGCTTTTTAGGCCTCTCTCATACCTGATTCCCTAATTGAGTGTACCTTTTGGACTTTTGATAGTTTATTCATCTAAACTGTACAGTATAAAGACATATAAAAATTAATATGTGTCCATTACCGTGCATGTGTCCATTATATGTTACTGGATACATAACAAAAAATAATACTTGAAGTTTATTAATGGGAAAAACAAACAACAGAATTGAGGGTTAAAAGTTAATAATAATAATAATAATTAACAATAATAATAATAATTAAAAAAAAAAACAGAAAAACCATCCAACAATGATAATATTAATAATAATTAACATTTAAAATGCATTATTTTCTTTATTTATATCATTTACCATGTTTAAGCTGTTTACTGTATCCTTGTTTCCTACTTGTGCAAGCCCTTGGTGTGTCTGGTTTAAAGGTAAAGACAAAATTAACAGATGTTGTGAGAACATTTACTGTGTAATGACTCTACCTGAATCTTTGCACTGCATGAATGTTTAGTTCAATAGATAGTAAATTGCCCACTGCAAATAAAAGGGAAAGGTAGAAACAGTGTCAGTCTCTGCAATGCTGCTTCTTCCACGGCAGATAAAGCTTCCTATTTACAGATGTTCACAAATGTTGTGACTCTCAGGAAATCCTGACAGTCCCAAACTTTTATAGATATTAAGTCCATAGTATTTACATTAAGCAACAGTGTAGAACCCACTTTCAAAGTTTGGATACAGGATCCTCTCACATTATCAAAAAGTGTGCTGAAGATAACATTGCAGTGTCAGTGCCAGTATGAATAAGCATGTTTACCATTTACAAAGTGTGCTGTTTATTCAGTATTATTATTCAGTATTATTTTTACCAGTTTTACATTACAATTCTTTGTCTTGTTTGATCATTGCTGTTTTGTTACTACAAATCGACACTGTGTAATGCCTTAGACCTATGTGCAAGTATAATCAGATACTCATTTTTTTATTATGTGTTCCACTTGAAGACTTCATATGGATGCTATACCAGAGGCAGTTTTCTAAGGACAGATGGCAGCACAGTTGTTGAGCTTCGGGTTTAAATGACTGAATAAACAACAAGTTTTCAGTTTTGCTGAACTACAGTTGCAGTTAAGCTAAACATAGCTTGTGAATATAAAAATTATTGACAAATAACCTTACCTTAACATAGTAGACAACACAAAGCTGTTGGCATCTTCTCTGATGGACTGTCTGATGGACTAATATTAAACATGCATTGCAGTGTAAGATTTAAAAGCTTAGCTTGTCAGGTGAAAACAATAGTGGAGGCTGGAGATACATTTGTAGTGGGTTCTTCAATATTAAAAGCACATTTCATTATCATGTTATTAGATATTCATAGCTTGAGGTTTTGATGCTTTCAGACCTGTTGACTGGGTCAGTACTAATGGAAGCTGTACAATTGCTATGATCCATCAATCAGGCCAAATAAGTGAGTGCTATTTTTATATACACTTGCCATCTACTGTACTCTACTAGTGTTTCACTTATAGGGAACACCAGTACTGTACACCTGCTCATGTACACCTGTGGAAGTTGTTGGTGATGTCACTGACTGTTGCAAAGCAAAGGCAAAATATAGGGATCGCTATCTGTGACCATTATGTGTAACACTTTTTTTTTTCTGTCCATAACCTTAGCCATAGCTCATCATAGCTCTTGGAAAGTTTACGTCGTTACCTGTTGTTGTCCTCGGCTGACTGTGGTTTCCCACTTTTTCTTTTTTGCTATGCACAATGCTTGGTCAATGGTTCTGATTAATGCCCTTCTTTCCCCAATTGTTTGATATGGCCTGCTTTCTCAGCTCCCTAGTCTTTTATTTTGGTTTACTCCAATATGTTTAATCACTTAAAAAGCATGATATACCATCTCATACACTTTTTTAATTTATCTTGTGGTGTTCAGTGCATATTCAAAATTTAAGCATTGGCCCTCCATTTCCAACTTTTACAAGGAACTTTTTTTTTCCTTAAAAGGGGGGTTCTTGGTGCTTATGGTCACAAGAGCACATGAGGAGTACTAGACAGATATCTGTCACCTTTTTTATAATTCAGATTTTTTTTCTTTTGTTAAATTGGCACAGACATAAAGGTCACAGAAAGGCTGCTGTCTGGCCAGACTTTACCTCATAATCTCATACACAGAAAAGGTGGTCAATGCAGCACCGAGGGAGTGTCTATTAGGGCTCCAGCCAAATGTGAACTCTTGATGCAGCTCACTCAATACAGAAGCATTCTGAGACACAGTGCCAATGTGCTCGTATTCTGGTCAGCCTCCACTAACACTGTAATGCATTTTTAGCTGAGCAAACAAAAAGAGATGGCAATTCTGACTGTGATAGCCAAGACCACAATATTAAGCCATGCAGTCAGTAATGAATTGAATAAAGTCGCTCTCTTTCATCTCTGGTGTGGCATTACAATAACAGCCTCTCAGCATTTGCGTAGCATGGCCTCAAAGGCTGAGAATGAATGAATAGATTACAGAGGCATCAAAGTATAGCCAAGCCAGCCAAGTAGCCATTCTGTTATATAGGCTGTGCACTAATGACTTCTCAGTCTTGCAAATTCTTTATTCTGGTTTATTTTACATAGTGTCACTAACCTCTGCATATTATATGTGATATGAGGTCATGTGTGCGTAGGAAATTCTGTATAAGTAGTAAAATAAAACTGTCAGAAGAGCATATTTCCAAAACGTTTGTTTATTATTTTTTGGAGTTAAGTGAGTTGGACATTCATTAACACAGGGTGTCTTTATACAAGGGGGAAATTAATTTTTTTTTTAATCAAAATGTATTTAAAAATGTTTATACTTAATCATTACTTACTTACAGTGGTTAGCACTACCTATAGGGACGAGGTTTTGATTCGTGCCTCAGGTCTGTGTGCGTGGAGTTTTCATGTTCTCCTTGTGCTTGGTGGGTTTCCTCCGGGTGCTTCGGTTTCTTCCCACAGGCCAATATGCAGATATGGCTAACTGACGTTCCCAAATTGCCCATGGGCAATAGCGTGTATAACACCAGATGTTTAAATACTAGAAGAGATGATTCTTGTCATCTTTGTATACAAAGATTTTATTTGGTTACTTAATAAAGTTATATTTTGCTAGAAGCAGTGTTACCCTCTTTTGACTCAAATGTCTTCATATAAGGACATGACATTATCACATTGATTATTTGTATATCTAATCTAAAGACATTGATTAAATTCATTATTATCAGGTGACAATAAAGAGAAAACGTGAGAAGAAATTGCAATGTACACAACAGTACAGGTCTAACAAGGTTAAATTTTCCTATGTATGAAGACTTAAAGGATAACCTGTAGTATAAATGATGTCTGTACATTTATTGTCCATCTTAAATATATACTTTTATACATTACAGCATACTAACTTTCAAGAAATAAATCTTTTACACTAAAAAAATCATATGAATACTACAAGCATGCAACAAACATTCTTTTGGTCTTTTTAAAACTAAAGTATGTTCATGATCCATTTTTCTAAGTGTATGATTTAGCTGTTAAGTGTATGATTACAGGGCAGCATGGTGGCATATTGGTAAGCACCGTCATCTTGCACCTCCAGGATCCAGGTTCAAGCCCCACCTCAAGTCTGTGTGTATGAAGTTCGCATGTTCTCCAAATGTTTGATGGGTTTTCTCCCACAGTCCAAATACATGCAGATTAGGTCAATTGGTGTTCCCAAATTAGTATGAGAGTGTGTGTAGTTTTCTGTGCTCTGCAATGGATTGGCACCCCATCCAGGGTTTACCCTGCCTTTTGCCTTAAGTCTTCCGTGATAGGCCCCTGGCCCCCCCGTGACTGTGTATATTGGAGTGTATATCAAGCGGTGTAGACGCTGAGTGAGTGACTGAGTGAGTGTATGATTATCTAGCATTTAATTGTACTGAATACATTCTGTACATTTAGAGACACATTTTAAGGGGGCATTATTAAATTCTTTTACCACTTACACTCTTGAAGTCTACCAAGGTTTCATTATACTTTGTAGATATACTATTGATTTTTTGTAGTGGAAAGTCTGCATGGCCCCTAACTCTGTACATTACAGCATACATTAGGCACATGAGTGTTGCTGTAAATTTTAAATACCTGAATGTCAAGGCTGAATTAAGAAAATTCTGTGAAGCAAAAATGTCCAGCTAATCTCCAGCTAAGAATGTTCCTTTGGTCAGAAAGTACCATTGTTTAAAGGGGAAGTAACATGATAAATTCAAAATGCAGATTATTAAAAACACATTGGTCCCTAACGAATATGTTCGATGTTTCTAAATACAACAGCTAGTAAGTGTATAATGCATAGAATGTATTAACAATGTGGCTACACCTCATACCAGAGCAATGGTTGTCCTTTTCACCCATGGAAAGTAGACACAGGGTTTACAAACCTCACAGGTTTTTTTTTTTTTTTTTAGCAATTCAAAGTATTCCAGTGACTTGTCAGAGAGTATTTATTATTCTATCTGGTATACTTGGTTCATGTGCTGACTGCACTGGTGTGATTAAAATGCTTTGCTCTGCTCTTTGTCATCACCTTCATGAATAAGCTGGTTTCCTGTGGATTTTTCTTAAATCACTGAAACATTGAAACACTCCCATGCTGGAATGGGTGTACCATTTCATTTTTTTTTTTTTTAGTTTTTTTTTTTTTTGAAGCTTGTGATACAATTTAAAGGAAAAATATATAACAAATAAAATAAAATAAAATGAAAATACTGTATTAAACGCATCTCATCTCGGCCGTACGGTTGTGACCCACCCATTTATTCTATTATGAAGGGTGGTGTGCTTGATTACATGTTTATTATGAATAGCTGGCTCGTGATTGGCTGTTTGTGATCTTCTGCGAGCACTTCCGTGTAGCAACAGCCACCTTTCTCTTTGTAGCCCCGCCCCTCCCCCCATATCCCCCTGCTGTAGACTTTCACGTAGCAACAGCCCCTCTCGTGCAGCTCATTCTCGGGCTAGTTCCAAACTTGCACACGGTTCTGTACCAAAAGGGGTGTCCAGGTTAGATTAGACTGGATTAGATCAGATAGAATATATGGATAGATAGAGTAGGAATAAGTGGTATATTACTAAAAACAGTCAAATACATGAAGTTAAAAAATTAGCATAAAACATATTGCGCATTCCCCAAATTAGAGCGCTATACTGCACACTTAGCGTTTATCTGTTGCTTATTATGAACTAAGGAGAAGCTTGTTGTAGCCTATGTCCAAATAAAAAGCAAACACAGAACTGTCCAAAATGGTGTCCCGGGCTTGTAAGTGGTCTGCACGATATAATAAGAAATGCAGCATGCGGTTTGGGACACAGCCTTTCTCTCCTGTCTCCGAGGGGCGTGCGCGTGCTGCACGCTCGGTTACGCGCAGAATTGGCGGCATCACGGCGAGCTGTACGGGTTTGTAGGTCCTGACCCACTGGTCCAGTGTTTTATGTTTTTTGGACAGACATAAAGCTCCGTCTAGCTGTAGAGCCAGGTCGAGAAGACGTCCATACAGAGAACAGAGGAGCTCTCCTGAATCACTCTCTCTCTCTCACACACACACACACACTCACTGACGGCGCTTCTGCCCACAAACTGCGCTATTTTGGGAACACAGAGTTTGACTGGTGCGCGAAGCCCGCGCGTGTGTGTATGCGTTTGAACTCGAATCGCCTTGCTCGGAGTCGTGGGTGGAGAGCTGCGCTGCCTTTATGTTTATTGATAAGACAGTCTGTCTGTGTGTCAACATCTCGTTGACCCAGGCTCTGTTATCAGCCACAACTTCCATATTATGTGTTATAGGTATTTGAAGCATGGCAGCTTAGGGGTTAACACTGTTGCCTGGCACCTCCAGGGTTTGGGTTCGATTCCCGCCTTGCGTCTGTATGGATAGAGTTTGCATGTTCTCCCCTGGGTGATCTGGTTTTCTTCCACAGTCCAAAGATATGCAGGTTAGGCTAATTGGCGTTCCCAAATTACCTGCAGTGTGTTAATGAGAGTGTGAGTGTGTGTATGTGTGTGTGCCCTGTGATGGATTGGCACCCTGTCCAGGGTGTACCCTGCCTCGTGCCCTAAGTCTCCTGGGATAGGCTCCAGGTCCCCCGACCCTGAATACAGGATAAAGCGATATAGAAGATGAGTGAGTGAGTGAGTGTTAATGAGCATGTGTGTGTTCCCTGCGATGGATTGGCACACCATCCAGAGTGAACTACGCCTCATGCCCTAAGTCGCCGGGATAGCTTCCACCCATGCTATGTCTTATTAAGTACACACATATTATAAAATTCAATACTGTTTACCAGCCAGATTTAATAAAGAACTGAAGAAATAGAATGCCTCGTAATAATGAATATTGTTACGTTAAAAAGGTTGAACAGCGTTTGCTTATTTTGTTGTTGTCAGTTAGACCATGGAATAGTTTTTGTATATAGATTCTGTGATAGAGAGTTGAATTGGACATTGTTTCAATTAACTTTCAAATTTCCCAGCATTCTGTTATTAAACGTTCTATCTCTTTACACGGAGCTTTACCATTATCTATGGAGTTTCACATCATATGACACTGGTATCCATAATGACTAATAATAATAATACAGTGTGTTGTAGCACTGTTGCATTGCACCTCTAGTGCTGTGGGTTCAAATTCTAGTCACTTCCAGTCTGTTTGTGTGGAGTTTTAAGTGGGTATCCCATTGATACTCCATGCGTTGAAGGCTGACTGGGAATTCCAAATTGCCTGTAATGTGTGTGAGTTTGTGTTTGTGTCTTGTGCCCTGTATTGTCATAGCACCTTATCCAGCCCACCTTGTGCCCTGAGTTCCCTGGGATAGGCACCAGGCCCCCCAAACTTAAATGGTAAAGTTAATGGATTGATGGATAATAAATGTTTAACTGGGGTGGCTTGAAGGGCAGCCATGTCTGCCCACTTTAGGTGTCATTATGAGCTGCGAGTGCATCAGGTGCAGCAATGTTGCTATTTCAAGCGCCTAGTATTTTAGACGCTTGGCAAGTACACATTAAGCCCCTTTTTTCCCATCCACACTTTGTGTTAATCATCCTCTGGCCTTTCATCAGGACTGTGATTGGTTGTATATTTTTGTCTAATGGTCATTTACAGACACAGCACTCACACAGAGATGTTTAAAAACCCTATACTGTAGCAATGCTGCAAAACCCGATCAGCTTACGGGTGCCACACACATTCATGCCACTGTTTAATAATAAATGCTCTATAGCGCTTCTATAGTACAACCTCATATATAATTGTATGCGAATCCACAAGGTTACAAAAACATAATACAGACTGCTGGTGTTTCTGTAGCCCTGTCAGCTCTATGATCAGATAGGATGGCCCCTTTATGTGTAGAGCTCCCATAGCTATCACTGACTCACATGCAGTTGGATGTATGAGTAAACTCATTACAAGCCCACTCCTACTGCCCTTCTGTAGAACTGTTGGTCACAGATCATTATAACATTATTACCATGTTGTATAACGTTGTTCGTTGCATTGTCAAAAGTGGAAGAAGCTTTCATAGCATAATTTTTTTTTTTCTGGTATATTGTTATGATAGAGACACACCTTTAATAAAATCATGAAGCTACACAAGCCCTACTGCTTCAGTTTGAAAATATTAATATAGTCAGATTCACCAGGACCTGGGGCAATATGTACAGTACTATAATTACTACAGTTAGTAATACTATGAACACAGTTATGGTAAGCCATTGGTTAAATTGGACATGAACATGAATTGGACATGCTTGTAACACTTACCTGTGTTGAGGAACCGTCTGTACTTTACTGGATTTTACCTGCTGTTCTCCCCTGTTTTGCGTTTGTTTTAGATGTCATGGAGCAGCAGAGAGTGATGCGCTCCAGTTGCCTGGTGAGTGGTGTGCACACTCCTCCCATCCGCCGGCACAGCAAGCTGGCTACACTGGGACGTCTCTTCCGGCCTTGGAAGTGGAGGAAAAAGAAGAACGAGAAGATGAAGCAGAGCTCCACAGGTAAAGGATGACATAAGAGAGTCGATTTGCTGTTTTAAATGATCTATTTGTTTTCACAGCACACACTAATTAAATAAAGAGTGAAATAATTGAACAAGACCTATGTGTACTGTATGTTAAATAAGTAGATATAGAATAAATAGAACAGACCTCAATCATATTGAGTATAGATTACTTTGTGTAGAATTAGGTGTTGTCATCATATGATCTGATTAAAGGGGTAAAATATTGTACATATTGAACATATTTCAATTCAATTCAATTTCATTTGTCACACAGGTGGGGGCAGATAGTGAGACATGAAGCTAGCTCAGTTTCTTATAAAATAGTTTATATCAAATTATTCAGAAGAGCCATCATAATAAATATAAGTATATTAATTGCATTAAATATTACAATGAATGTGTATTACAGCAAAATGTGTTGCATAATTCATGGTCCCAAATAAGCTATTCTTAATGTGTACATGTAATACAGTTGTTGAATGTGCAAATTTTTGAGTTACATTAGTTACTGTGACTGACTGACTTAAGGCTGTGTGTTTTTGTGTGTGTGTGCTTGTGTGCATGTCTAGATGTGGCCTTGGCCAGTGGCCTCCACCCTTTGAATATCAGCTCTCCCATTCAGAGTGTTTCAGACGCGGAGCTCCGTCTGCCAGGCTCACATGGGCCTATCCTCAGCATCAGCAGCATGGAATATCTCAGCTCAGAACACGAGCATCTGCCTACCGGTGAGGGCCATTAGCAATACATCTTACCCCATAACACAGCGTTATAGCAGAGTGGCAATATATGTCAAATTGGAATAAAAAAAAAAAAGCATTAGAAAATGTACAATAAAAGCTTCATATTGTGTTTGCGATTTGTATAAACCTTAACACAAAAAAAAAAAACACTTAGTAAGAGATGCTACAATAGGTGGTGATATTTGCTTTATTTTATTTACTACTGTGGTGCCTGTCATGCGTGTATATTGAGCTTCAGGAAACAATTAAATTTTTACATTTACGGCATCTTGGCAGATTCCCTTATCCAGAGCGACTTACATTTTTATCTTAATACACATCTAAACAGCTGAAGGATAAGGAACTTGCTCAAGGGTTAGGCAACTTAGCGGTGAAGGAGTTTGAACTTAAGACCTACTGATTTGTAGTCCAAAGGCTTAACCCCACCCAACTTTTGCTTGTTAGTTCCAGATTCCATAGAAGATGGTGCAACAATAGAAGAACCTAATAGCACTGAGGACGAAGACGAGGATGAAGAGGAGGAAGAGCCCTCTCTAGTAGACAGTGATGAAAGTAGAGATTCTAATATAGAGCAAGGAGAGGAAGATGAAGACCAAGTGCCTCAACGACAGTCTCCTCTGAGTAATCATTGCTTTCAGGTCGCTCAGCTTAACGCTGAGGAAGGTGAGTTGGATCACATTGACATACTGTAGTTGACAACTTAGAGAAAAATTTGGACACTTCAAACTCTTTAAAATTTGCATATTTTTGTTCAGATCCTGCTAGCTTCACTCTCACAGCAGTGCCTCAGCCCAACTCATTTCTCCCTAAAGAGGTGCCCAGAGTCCCAGACGGCCCTAGTCCTGTACTTCTCAGACGGCCTTTCTCCAATACAGTGAGTTCACCACATATAGGAACCCTGCATCCTCCTTTGCCCCCTAGCAGTATCATCGAGGAACTGCACCGTGCCCTAGCAACAAAGCTTCGACAAGAAAGGTGAGTAAGGTTTTCCAGTCTGTTCTGCTTGACTAGTTATCTCTATAGGTGTGTGATGAGAGGGCAGCAGTGTGAACATAATTGCACTTATTGAATCATTATATGAGGATCTTATCTGGTGTTTCGAGCACTTGCTTGAAAGGTGTTTTTTATCCATAAGGCTGGGTTGAGGAGGTATGGATCTGGGGTTCTGTCCAAAAGGTTATCATTTTGTATAAAAATGACAGTGATTATATATCAATCTGTTGCCTGCAGTTCGGAGCGAGAGCCAAGTGGGGAGGTAGAAAGCAGAAAGGAGGCAGAGGAGAATAAGGAGAACATGAGGCAAAGCAACTGCTTCACTGATGCCTCAGGAATCATATACGACATCGACAGCTGGAATGAATCCGTCATTTCTGGTAAATGATGATACGCTAATAGAGAAATGGCATGGGGTATTTTTATGGAATTTATTTATTTATTTATGTATTTATTTTTGCTTTGAATAATACCAACCCTTGTACTTCTTTAAGTGTCAGGGATCTAGCAGTATTTCACTTTGGTCACTTTGGACCATGTATATTTTATTTATTTTACCACTTATGGAAGCACTTACTGTACAGTAAATAATTACAGAGGCTCATTTGGGATATGCACATATTCGATAAATATGTATGTTGACTTTATTTGTGTAGGTTCGTCAACCTCGGTTTGGGTTTCAAGAAGCTGCTTTTTGTGTCATGTTGTGACATTTTAAACTAGAGGATTTGTTTGTGTACAGGCACATTGCCACGGCGAATGAGAAAGGAGCTGCTGGCCGTGAAATTGCGGAATCGGCCCAGCAAACAGGAGCTGGAAGACAGAAACATCTTCCCAGTGCGCAGTGACCAGGAGAGACAAGAAATCCGCCAGCAGATTGAAATGAAACTCGCCAAGTAAGCATTCACTTGTCTGGCATGGGATTGCAATTCAGTACAGGTCTCAAGGAAGGAATAATGTGATCATACTATTAAAACCAGTAGGTGACACATGACAATGACATGATTTAAATAAAATGGTTGATATTAATAGTGAGATTAATTTGCTAACGGATGTTCAGATGTTGGGACACTTGGTATTAGGTTACTTTTAAAAACACTGGGATAGCCTTCGAGTGGCGCGGTGTTAAAGCGCTCGCCCAATCATTCGGGAATCGCAGGTTCAAACCCCGGGTGATGCTGTTTACCTCTCACAGCCGGAGACACAGAGAGAGCTGATTGGCCGAGCTCT
>JAOVVA010000019.1:13475214-13488056 GCA_028565275.1 Leiocassis micropogon
ATGAACTTGGAATGACTTACTGACAATACCAGCTTTTTATACCCACAGAATGTTGAAATTGATGCCACATTAAAAAAGGTTGTCTTTTGGGATCTGCCCCAATATAAGGCACACCTGTACACAATGAGACCATTACATGGAAAACACAAAATGAGGTGTGTCTATCATCCTAATACAATTGCCTCCCTATTCCAAAAATGTCTGAAGTGAAACAAACACCGTTTGTATGACATCCACCAAGTCTCTCACAATATCCCTAACTTATTGTGAGTAGTGTATATATATTACTGGGTCATTTTCATTTCAACATGTTAACCAAGAACCCCTGGATGTTTGTAGCCAGTCTATGATTTAATGATGAGTCTCTTTAAAACTGAATTCACAAGAGTTACTTCTTCATCCACATTTAAATGCAAAGGCAACATATTTCTCACTTCTAAGAATAAAAGGTTAGAAAATTAAACAACATGCTACTTGCCTAAGTTATTATTTGATGGGGCAGACGTCCATATCATCCCTTACAGTGTTGTGGGGAATGACACGGGTCAATATGAGTTCAGCTTCCAGGGGCCCATCAAGACTGAATCTTAAACTTACCTCATTAAATCTTAATGCTGTTACATTTGTGGAAATCTCCAACAAAAATTACAGACACTGCGAAGACTGCTTATTCAACTACTTTATACAACATGTTATTTGAAAAAAGACTGGGTGGCTGAGTGGCGTAAATGTAAAGGCAAACATGTTTTTAACTATCTGACTTTTATTTGCATTACTGCATTATATATGAATTCAAAATTATTTAGAGAATTGTGGTCTTCGAAAGCATATACTTAGCATACACTCTCCCTCTACCTCTGAGAATACCAGCATGTGGAAATCACATGGGTAGAGCAGCTCCACAGATGTCATTAAAAGACACTCTTCCGTCACATTTGTGCTTCTGTAAAGCACATGAAATGGTTACAGAAACATGTGACTGATATTCTCACATCATTCCATTAAACCAAATAAAAATATAAAAAATTACAATCATGTGCCGTAACCTCATCATTCATAGGGTCATAGAGACCATAGAGTCTTTAAAGCCCAGTTTTTAACGAAGTGACTTTGGTTCTTTTTCGCAGGCGACTTAGTCAACGGCCGGCCGTTGAGGAGCTTGAGAGCCGAAATATCTTAAAACGTAAGTGTTATAATTATTCTGAAATAGCAGCCCAAGTGTGCGAGGAAAGGCGTTTCAAGCATTTTAAGCATTATGGGTACAGTCAGGTTTAAAATGCAGAAAGCACTAATAAACACTGCAGGGTAAATGTAAGTCAAGTTATTTGTTGCTTCTTGCTTTATTAGTGTTAAATAAAGTTTCACATCAAGGGATATGATAGTATCACTTAAGAGGATTAACAAATTAAGCCTTTGATGTCTTTGAAGTTATTCACAAATATCAATTTAGCGAATAACACTGCTTAAAGCTAGGTGGTAATAGTCTGACCCATGTTTATACTGTTTAGCAGAATTCTCGCAAAAGTAAAAGTGTTTCTTTGCAGAGGTCACATCAATGTGTGTGTCATTATGTCATGCATCATTGCTAATCTCATTCTTTTTAGAGCGGAACGACCAGACAGAGCAAGAGGAGAGGAGAGAAATAAAACAGAGACTAAACAGAAAGGTATAATATCCTCCTAAGATGCATATGTATTTGACACAAAATAACAGTTGTATGTTGTTGTTATAGAGAAAACATTAAAAAAAATACATTTGCAACAATCTCTCCAAAAATATTGTTTTTTACCATTGAGTAAAAAAATTGGATTATGACTATGCAGTCCCTATTTATAAAACTACTAATTGTGAGTTTACCCATCAGTGTCACATGCAGAGTGATCAGTGGATGTTGTTAACGGAATATACAATGTGCTTTTGTTTTTTTTAGCTCAATCAGCGGCCAACGGTTGATGAACTGAGGGAGAGAAAGATCCTGATTCGCTTCAGTGACTATGTAGAGGTTGCTAAAGCCCAGGATTATGATAGGAGGGCTGACAAGCCCTGGACGAGACTGTCTGCAGCCGACAAGGTAAGTGACAAGTAGTCAGCGAAGGTCTATAGTGAGATTCAAATATTAAAAAATGTGCTTTTCTATTCATATTTCAAGGGAAGCACCAGTGTAAAGTGTAGTATTCCACGGACAGAACTCTACTACAAGTCTGCTATTTGGGTTAAAAAAAGCCTTATTTGTTATCTTGCAGGCTGCCATCCGTAAAGAGCTGAATGAGTTCAAAAGTACTGAGATGGAGGTACATGCATCAAGCAAGCACCTAACAAGGTCAGTGTGCAGTGATGTGTCCATTCTATTTATAGCTCTCTGAGCACAGTACAAAGCAGAGATTACATAATCTAATAATTTCAGACTAGATTAAATTGATTTATACACACTTCCATAATTTCTTTTGGTCGTGTAAAGTTGCTTTGCGACAATGACAGTTGTTAAAAACGCTATACAAAAAAATAAATTGAAATAATATGGTCTATAGTATAAATATTATATTTATATTATTTCTAATATTTTATAATAGAAGTGATAAATTGTCAAATATACTGTAAAAACATCTAATGGTTCTTAAGCATTTCTCATTTGGGGAACCCTACTTTTTTTTTTTTTATAATATGTAGATGGTCAGTATCTTAAACAGTAAGTGTCACTAATCAAATGATTGGACATACTTGTTTTGTCATTACCGGCCAAGATCCAGTAAAGCAGTAAAGTTGTTAGTGCTCCATTTTCTCACTGTATCTTTCTCAATGAAGGAAGGCCTGTTTGATTTTCTGGGTAGACTTTCTTTTAATAATGATGGAGAATTCTAAATTCTGTAATGTTTAAAAAGTTGTGTATATGCAGATAGAGGCCAGTAAATTTGGGCAAAGTTTATATCAACCATCAGAACGAGGTCAAATTGTGATGTCAGTGATCTTAATGACTAATTACGTTGACATCATTGTTGTTGCTACACAGGCTGGTTTAATTCATTCTAGAAGTGTGTTATCCTTGGATTTTAAAGTATAACAGTCTATTGAGTTTACGCAGAATGGTGCAGTAAAGAAAAAAAGTAGTGAGTTCCGGTCTTTTTTTTATAAGAGCAGTCAACAGAGAATGGCCAGACTGGCATGAGTTAACTCCAGGTTGGTGGATGTGATGTGGAATGTTATCTTGGCACACTTTGGGCATGTTAATACATATCAACCATGACTTCATGGCCAAAACTTTTTGGGATAGTGTCAAAACACTTCTAGTGGTTTCTGAGTGGTAGCTTAAATGGCAATTTAGACAAAACCTGGCAACCACCCTCACAATCTTTCATGAGATATCATTTAAAGCTACAGTACATGTTATCAAATAAAAACATCTTTGTCTCATCTTTGGGGTTCCACATCTATTGTGAAGAAGACAAAAACTGAATACTCTGCCTAATCTTAGTATCTGTATTTGTACAATATTTAGATTAGGATGCCTTATCTGTTCACCATCATTAATGTATTTGAATTTAGTTACATCCTTAAGATAAATTAATGACCATCTGAAATCACCATGTTGTCTGAACTGACCGTCCCATGGTATTATCTGAAAAATTTGTGGGGGTGAGCCTGGTCTCCGTTTAGATTACTTGTGTTAGAACTAAACCCAATGGTCTGATGTAACCATTGCTCAATAAGTGATGTAAAGTCCATGGGACTTTTTAGGGGCAGGAGAATGCTCCCTATAAAATGGCTTTCTTATAAACAAACTACAATTTTTTTTTCTGTAGATTAGGTCAGTGAAATCTGTTATGGCTGACACAATGCAGATGAGGAAGTTTGGTGCTACCTGTAAGCATCCAGTCATATCAGAGAGTCCACCTGTATAGATTTTGACAGTGATACAAGTTGGTAGAGGTTAATTCAGATTTTGTTCCCCAGATTAATCCATGGTTGAATATTAAGTCTGAATGTTGCAAATCAATATTGTTGTTTCACTGTCAGGATGGAAAAATGATCCCTTACATGGTTATAGTCAAATTGGGACTGCATTGGAGAATTGTCCGTCATATTAGAAGGAGGCCTGTTTTGAAAGGAATCAGATGCTACCAGGATCAAAAAGTTCATTGAGCCATGTCTGGCATCAAGTCATCAACACTTCTAGGAAGACAAGTGTTTTCTTTGCTTTACTCATTGTTGGGCATGGAGATTTAAAATCAGATGGTTGATTAAGCCAGATCACAATTGACTCGGATTCATGGCCACCACTAACACAGATTCAGTATGTAGATATCCAAATCCAGTGACAACCAAGCCAAGGTAGCGAACAGAGAACATAAACATACAGTCTAACAAAGATCTTGCATCTGACGTCACACACAATGGAAAAAAACCTGTTGCCATTTTGTCTGGCCATCTGTCTGAGGTTTTACAATGCGGGGTGCATGGCAATGCCACAACATATGGGGACAAAAACTTGCACAACAGTTTTGTCAGTTTCCTACTGACAAACAGAAAAGAGATTTTTAGTTATCAGCCATCCAGCGGGAAGTCGATGCTAATGCTGGTCTAAAATGTGCCCCCCTGTTGGTGATCACTTGAGCTTGTGTTATAGAATAATCAGGAAATAAAAGCTTGGCAAATTTAACACAATAAATATCCACTGTTCGTTGATGAACTTGTGGTAGATTTGCCAATTTAAAGTACATGCAGGGGGTAAATTAGGCCAGGGTGGTCTTAAGTTTTGTAAGCCTTATTAGGCTTCTCGTTATATTCAGTTGGTGTTTGCTATATTTTTTATGTTCCCTTAAATTAGGTAGATTTTGTCCAATCTAATTGTAGCAGTGGAAGCATGGTCATGGGTTGCCTCCAGGTAACACATAATACTTTCAACCTGTGGCTTATCATGGTTATTTATTGGTGTTTTGATGTTGAGCACCCCAAGTGAATGTGTTAAATGATTGTGGGTAAATTCACAATGAGTGCTAAAACAAAAGTTAACTCAAATCTACTGACTGTCTCCATCCTACCTCGAAAGAGAACTCCGCTTTTAGCACTAGTTTACTCTCAGCGGTACATTGTACATGCTAAACAGCTAAAAACATTGGTTTAAGTGAACGAGCAGTGACTCGTTCATTCACTCATTCACTCCTCAGACTACATAGATGGCAGAATGAAAGGTTGGAAGAAAAATAGGTCTGAAACTGACATGTTTAATAACAAAATGTAAACTATGCTGATCTTCTGCTTAAACAATGCTTTGATTTTACTAAATGATAATTTAACATTAATTCTTATCTGAAAAGACAGCTGTAAATATCAGCATATCAGAAATCTGCCAGTTCACTGTCCTCAAAAGTGTGAGCTTGAGTTTGAAAGTTTCTCAACACCCATCGTTATCTGGTCTCTCATCATGTGTTAAGTAAAATCTGTGGGGTGAATTTAGCCAGTGATTCGCTATTTGGCTTGGTGGTATTATCTGTGGCGGGCATGATTGCCAGACAAAATGTCATGTGTCCATAAGAGCTCTATTGGGAGAGCTTACTCATGTAGCAAGACCCAGAAGACAAAATGGCAAAACAACAAAGAACTTCATCAGGAGAAAGTGGAAGGTTTTGATCTGCTGTGTTGATAGGTTTAACCCTTTCTTTGATTTGTTGGCTTACAGTTACAACATTTACTAACCCTTTTCCAGTAAAGTTTGCTAATAGGAGGGTTAACACGTCTAGGAAATCTAGCAATATCAGGAAATGAAAGCTAAAATTGTGATCTCTGCCTTCATAGCACAATGTCTACAGTGCATAGCCAAAACTAAAGGATTGGCCTTGTTGTTTTGATACTTTTTGGAGGGAGTTGTAGATGGAAATCCAGCTCTGGCCCATTGTGTATTAGAGGAGTTGAACAAACTTGACAGGCTTGGTAGTGGAGTGAGCAGTATGGTGAGGCAGAACCACTTAATCACACTAACAGGACATATTAACAGGCCCAGAGGACATAAATAGGATGTGGTGTAAAAAATGACAAAGTGCAACCACATAGTGTCATGACAGATCGAATAAGTGCCATGCAGAGCAACAGAACAGTTTGTAGCTACAATATGTAATTAGCCTAGCAAGTTAACAAGTAAACTCACAGTATTATCCACCGGTTTTTGAATGACACACATACCGCCACCAAGTGAGAAGTGATGAATGGAGATGATCGGAGTATAGAGTTTACAGATTTTTGAAAAAAAGTTACAATCAGAACCTGTTAATCAGGTAACTCCAAACTACACTGGGTTCAGTGTAATATGGTATGGTGCACTAGTACAAGGTCTCCTCATAGACACAGATGCACAAGAAGATATCCTGGTGACATCACTCACCTTTTCGGTTTATGGGGGAGACACAGAATGTTATATTTTATAGGTTAAGCCAAACACAACATTTTACACTCAAATTAAGCATCAACCAATTTAAAAGTTGAATCCAAACTGTTTGAAAGTTTAACTTCAACTAGTAAAACAAGCAACATGTTACTGACAGTCACATAGGATAATTATCAAGTTTAGTGATCACAAAAGTCAGCCATGCTAACATCTACATCTATTTGTCCATGCAGGTTCCACAGGCCGTAGAAGAGGGTTTTCTTCTGTGAAGAAAATTAAAATAGACATACAGTGGCGAAATCCTGGAGATGACGTCATCCATGGGAAGTGCTTATTCTTCCAGCTTTCCTGGTCTTGGGTGCAGTGATTGACAGCAGTTCCAAAGCAGGGGCACAGCACCTAAAGAAAGAAGAGCAGCTGTGGACCTCCGCTCTGAGGCTGGAGAAGAGGGGCCATTATGAAAGAAATTGTGATGTTAAAACTGAGTTTTTAAATGACTGTTGAAAGGAATCGACTCTGAGTGAATGTTTGTGTGCATGTGAGATCCACTTTAATGGAAAGAAGGAAAAAAGTCACTTAAAGGGTATATGAATTTCATATCAAATGTATAAAATTCAGTCTGTTTAAACTGCAGAGTGATTCATTTGACTTAAGAATACATAAAGAAAATCCTTTGTCTTATTTTTTAATAATTTGGGCCCAGAGCCCCTGATTTCTCGTCACATGGTGAAGAGTTTTGGTGAACCTCGATGGTGAAGGTTTGTTTCAATGGTGGTGAGCAACCCCCCAGAAAAGTCAGATGTGCCAACACTTAAATCTTAATTCAACTTTAAATTATTATTATTATTTTTTTTTCAAATAAGGTGCCCTACAACACTCCTGACTGGTGGGATAAAAATGCTTCACCCTGACCCAAACATTCCCTTTTTAAGTATAAGCCCTTTAGAAAACAAGAACCCAATGAACTTTTGATGAACGCATTCTGGTCCAAGCTTTCAGGAAGCTGTACGGACTAGAGAAACATAAGCCCGCAATCAGAAATTATTATTCTACTATCCCAACATAACTAACAAAGCATCCAGAAAACCATCAATTTACACACATCCTATGAACTCATTGTCCATACTGCAGTGTTGTAGTAATGACATTAGATATTGATAAAAAATAATAAGATGGAGATTACACCAAAGGCACTAGCTAAAACATTTTTGATCTGTAGTGAAAAAGGACAACTTCCAATTCTTGTCATGCGTTACTGCTGTGAATATATGTTTTGTTGTTTTATTTAGTATCTGACAAGTAAACATAACTTTGGGGACTGAATGTAAGTGTCAAGGGTTTATTCACAAATAAAATTTTTTTTTACATTTTATATGTTTTTACAACTGTTTCTTTCATACAATTTTTTTCTTTGCTACAGCTATTCATTATTCGTACTTAAAATCACTGTGTTAAAACCACAACTCTGTCCAACAGGACCGTAACAAATAAGATACAAATGGAAAGAAATAAATACTGAACATTTTAAATGGCTTAGCAATTCCAAATTATATTTAACCTAAACTGCTGAGAAATAAGAACATGTATTTAAATATCTTAAACATTACTTGTAACCAAATCCTCCTGTTGGCTTCTACGGTAAAAACACAGGGACATCAGAAAGGAACAAAGTCTGTAGTCCTCTACGTACACTTTGCAACTCATTCTCGTGCTACAAAAAGACCAAGGCAATTTTAGTGTGACAAGATTAAAACACTCATCTTTTTAAAAAAAAACAGTAATTCTAAAGCCATACTGCCACCCACCATCTGTCTGCATAAGTGATCCTGCACAGATTTCATGTCTTTCTTCATCAAATGCATCTAAAATTTCATTGAAAAATGGAAGTCTTACATTTAATGGATTCTTAATTGCTAGTGAATTACTTATACTTACATTAAACACTCACCTGTGAAACAAAGATCTGCTCCTCATAGTCCAGGTTTCGGCATGCGTTCGTTTCAATTGTGCTTTTTAAATTATTTAGCCTGTGAAAAATTTAAAGGTGGCAAAATAAACAGAGGTAAATGCAGTGAAAAAAGGCTAATTAGACAAACTTCAAGGTAATGTAATGCACTGATGACACTTGATTGGCTAATTGAATAAATGCATGATTGCGCACGGATAAGGGTGTTCCTAATAAGTGGTGGATGAGTGTATTTTACTGATATGATTTAAATGACACTGCATTTAGTAAAAAAACAAACAAAAAAACCCCCACACCTTTATTAATTTTAAATGCATGTACAGTACAGGTCAACTAATATGGGGCATAGTTATTATTACATGAACAATTACTGCTGTTTAACATTTTTTTTTTTACCTTTGTGTTTCTCTTTCCTGGTAAGAATGGAAAGCCAGAGCTTGCTTCTTCCAGTAAGCCTTTAAAATAGTCAAACAGAAATAAATATATTAAATGTAAGTCTGAACTGAAGGAAAGTTATACTACCATTAAACATAAATCTCACTAAATAATATTACTGTTTTAATGTTATTTTACGTTGTGTGTGTGTGTGTGTGTATGTGTCTGTGTGCGTACAGTCAGCTCTGCTTCCATGTTCTTCAGAGATGTTTCATCTTGTTCCATGTTTTTAATTTCCTCCATCAGAACTCGTTTAACTGTTTCCAGTCTCTGAGACCTACATGAAATTTTACAGAGAAAAATGTCACTGTTTGGAAAAGTCAAACCTTGAAAATAAGGTATTGGTGACCTTGATACTCTAATGTCTGACCTGTACTGTTGTACTTTCATGGTTAAAGTGGAAACATGTTGCTTGCAGGTCTTTAGGGACTGCTTGGTGAAGAGGTCCATTCTCCTTAAACGGTTCTAAGATACAGTCAACACAGCATTAGTGTATATAAAGAAATTACTGTCAGTCAATGATTTTAAGCATAATTTAAGTGAAGGTAAAACCTACTGATAATTGAACTTTAATAAAACAAAATATATTCAAGATTTTGAAATGACATTGCATACAAAAAAAAGGATGTAAGGATCTGTAAGGATGTATCATCAGACTGTTTAAGTTTAGCATCTGGATATGCTTCCACTGATAAAATTAGACCACCTGCAAAGCCATGAAATGATTTAGTATCTACTGAATTGGTGCTTATTTTTCTGGAACCTATTTTACGGTGGCTCCAAATGACATCAAAGATACCATCTTCAATCTGGGCTAAGACTTACAGGACCATTATCCAGAAGTCGCTGTAGAAAAGATTACAACCTTAGGCACAGGGCAGTGCCACAGCCAGTCAAAAAAAAAAAAAAAAAAAAAAAAAAGGTGGGTGCTAGGCAATGCCCTCATGCTGGCAATCATTGCAAATACATGCCACCTTGGTTGTACACCTTTGTAAACCCGCAGCATGCTTTAGTTGATGCATGGACATAATTTCTGCGCCACTCTTCAAAAGCTTCGCTGAGATTTAAGAAAATTAAAAAAATGTATTCACAATCACAAGGTGATATTTCATTCTGATGAATCCCTCAGCCTGTGTGTTCTCTGTCTTAGACACTGAGGGAGAGATTTAGCGAAGTCAACTCAGTGCTTTGTTGACTAACGCATCCTTAGCCTAGGGACAAGTCATTCCCGACTGAGCTAAATCCTGTAGCCTACACCCTGCATTCGGTGTCACTGTAACACAAGCACACTTAACACTGTCTCATCCTCTTGAAAACCATAACTAGATTCTGTCTTCTATGCATTGTCCAGACAATACCCAGCGCATGTGTTTACACCTTGTGTTGAAGCCTGTAACAGGATCCAACTGGTATATGAAGGGCTACTATTAGAAGCTCTAGCAGGACCCACATGAAGTGGCACGCAGTAAGGAGCAAGGCTTCAAACAATTTCACAATACAGAAACTGGCTGCTACCATTTGGAGTAGCTCCTCCAGCGCTAGCTGGAAAATCATTGTAGAATCAACGGTGCCCATCAGATATGCCGAAACATCTTATGCTCTTGTTAACCAGGAGTCAGTACAACTGCAGCAGGAGTAGGGTTGAAGAGAGAATCACAGCTGATTTAACACCTGCTGGCTACATATGGGAACTGCTAGAGGTTGAAGTAGTACCTATGTAGTCACTGTAGTCAGAGTGTAGTTTAAGGAGTAAGGCTTTGTTGTTAGCTTGTTTTGTGTTTGTTGTGTTTCTTAAACCCAGTCATAGATATGCCAGGCTTGTGCATACTGGTCAAGGACCACAAGAAGGCTCAAACCCAAAGCTATAGAAAAGGATTTAATGCTGAAGCATATTTAATTGTGTGTGTGGCTTTGCAGACACAGTCAGCAATTTTAGTCGAGGTACAGTATGTCTATTATTTTTCTGATAATACCAGATCTTTGCTATGTGGTAACCAGCTTCAAAGTCAAGCAATGACGATTCATAGCCTTGCCAGATTGGATGTGATTAGGTGGTGTAGGTTTGTATAGTTGCTCATCTTGAGTTAAATATAGCTTCACATTCAGCGTATCCTACACTGAACTAATAGACTTTTGGTTTGGTGAAGACACAGCTGGTACCGTGCAGCCTATTAGTTCCATTGTGTAAGGGATAGGGATGTTAATGACTAATCATTAATCAATTAACTTTCACCAATAATCTACCCACTTAAAATATATTAACTTACAATGTTTGTTTTGTATAATATCTCTACATAGCTCACATAACTAATAACTTGTATACCACAGAAGGGTGCACTAGCACTTCAGGCACTTTAAATGAAATTATGAGCTGAGGACAATAGCTTCAAACTTTTTATGCCGTTCTTTGTGGGACTGACGCGTAGAGTACAGGTATGAAGTGACAAAGTAGATAGACTGAATCGTACATCCCAAATTTCATGAATTAGTGGGAAATACCAACACAACGTGCACCAGATCATGTTAAACACTGCCAGTTAAGAGGGTGAAATAGAACTTAATTTGTTGATTAAGATGATTAAAGTATAAAGTATAGTTGTCTTGTTATGATATATGATGTATGAGTTCAGCTATTACATTTAGCTATTACATATTATATAGTTATTAAATATTAGCTATTAAATTTTATATAGTTATGTTCACACATCAATGTCATATTACTATATATTCATATTGCTCATGATTTGAATTGTCTGTCAAAGCTGTTCCCCATTTATTGAATAATACTTTGGTCTTCACCTACCTCAAATTTTTTCTTTAACTCCGAGCTGAATTGGTGGCAGACATAGCCCATCTCCTGAGATGTGCTCACTTCAGAATGTACAAGATCCATATCTCCCTTCACACTGGCCTCCCAACAGCTCGACACCACTGTGGACCGCATTCTCATATCTTCAGTAACTAGTAATATGTTCATAAAAAATAAACAAACAACTCATGAAAAATATATTTTAAGCACCTCCATTGCTAATACTTAGCTAAAACAGCTTAACAAACATCACAGTAAAGCTGTTTTGTATACAGTGAGAGAAAGCATTCAGACACTTCTGATTTTGTTAATATAAGTCCTCTTCATAAATCCTCTTTACATTTAAACATAATGTCTTTGTACTTTTAAATATGAAGAAATACTGTGTGTGACAATTGAAAAACAGCACCATATGTCATAAAAGATGTTACAATTTGCAACAAGCAGTAATCATGGTGAAGGTGAAGGAGCTTCTTTAAGTTCTCAGAGATAATATGATTAAACAAAGCTTGAATGTAAAGTGCTACAAAGCCATTGCAAACCTTACAGACATCCTCGTGAGTACAATGGGTATATATTCAGAAATATGCAGGCCCAAAGTTCTTGAAACAAATCCTCAAACAGGTGCACCTTACAAGCTTTCACAACATGCTCCAAATTAATAATGAGAAAGGGACACACAGTAAACATAATAAAGTGATGTACTGGGACATACTAGTGGAGATTTCATTCTCATCGGCCAAAAAACTCTCATCCCTAAACGCATGGCCAAAAAAAAAAACCCAAAAAATTTAACTGACTTCAAAATGATCTAAATTTATAAAGGATTACAAAAAAGTTCATCAGAATGACTCTTGTTCTCTGGGGAGCTAAAGATGATTTGCCAAAGGTAATGAGCCAAAATTAAATCACAATGCTGCATAAAGCTAATAATCACTTCTAACAGAGATGTCTCAATGCTGTAGTTGCCAAAGTTTTTTTTAATGTTGTTAATTTGTTCTAATATTGTTTTTCCTACCAATTTCATAAATGTATCTTTGGTAATGCTTATGAATAAATTTTTAACAAATATTATTAAGCAAAAAGTCAGTTCTAAGTGTACACTAATTAGCCATCACAAGAAAAAACCTGTCGACCTATCGAGGCATGGACTCCGCAAGACCTCTAAAGGTGTGCTGCTGTATTCAATTCAATTCAATTTTATTTGTATAGCGCTTTTAGCAATTGTCATTGCCGCAAAGCAGCTTTACACAATC
>JAOVVA010000019.1:13506304-13524067 GCA_028565275.1 Leiocassis micropogon
TTCCTGCAGACGCTTTTGTAACCTCCATTGCGCGAGCGGCTGTGTATCTGTGTGTATCCTTGTGTATTTGTGCATCTTGTGGTCGCGCTCCTCAGTAACGTGAGCAGCCCAACTAATCGATAACTGCATTCGTTGACAACGAATTTCATTATCGATAATTATCGTTTTTATCGATTAGTTGTTGCAGCCCTACAGTACACACAGCATTTTATACAGGCCGATCGTCTGCAGCAGTATCGTGGGATAAAGTGTTTGCTATCCAGCCCGAGGACTGAATAAAAATAGTGTGAATTTTTTTGGTTTTCATTTTTAGGAAAGCATTTCATAATGCTTTAATCAATGCTTGTTTTCTAATGCTCTAAATTACACTTTTACCAGAAGAAGCTAAGATAACACGATAACGCTCCTTGGATATGTCAAGGCCCAGAATGTCAAGCTGGACAGATCCTGCCACTATACAGTAAACTTCAAAAAATGCTAAGATGATAATGAAGATAATGATTAAAAATCTCAGGCTTGTATGAAAAAAAAAAAGACTTGAGAAAAAACGTTAGATTTAGAGGTATTTGCAGTATTATTTCTGTTTAACATTGGCATAATGAGCATGTATTGTTTGTGTTGAAAATAAAGAAACATAATAATATTGTGTTACATAGCAATAACAAACAAGGTCCAGATGGCCACTTTCAGGCTTATGCTGCAATCGTGTGCCCATGTATTATTAAACTAAGATCACGCACAACTGTACTAATATTTATCACATACTGTTCTATTAGAGTCCTGTAATATAGCCGTGATTTGGAGAGGTAAAGCCTATTGCCATTTTAGCAGCACTTGCGTGTACTGCATTACAGTAGTTGAAAATGCAAATCTTTATTTTTATAAGTACATGGGTGCTATATGATCCTAGAATGGGATCAAGTACAATAATTTACTTGCTGACTGATATAACTGTTTGTACAAATTATATTTGTATTTATATAAGAAATAGATTTAATGTTATTGCTCATATATTAGCATTTAAATTAAAACTACATGTCCTCCACAATGACCAATGAAGTGCTCAGTAAAATCATGGCATTGAGAGTAAACAAGTCCAAAGACTTTATTTCAAGAACATTATCAGAGACTTTGCTGCAAGAAAAGTCAGGCAACTTGCTTTATAGACACTATTATTATTATTATTATTATCATTATTATCATCAGCATAATTTCATTGGACAGCCGCATACTTTATTAAGTATTTAAATTCTCCAAATCATTACCACATTATTGTAGCCTTCAAGACTGAATTGTTAGATAAGGAATAAAAAACAGAGCATGGGACTACAACACTGTTCTATAGTAATAATTAATTAAAGGCAATATAAATTGTTCGAATAAGTTTAATTTTGAAATGTTAATGGCCTGCACATCACTATATTTCTCTTATACTAAACTGCAATACCCTACCATTTCTGTACTCTTATGTCTTCTTTTAGAAAACGAAAAAAATAAATCACATTGCATTTAGAAAATGTGAATAAAGATTGCATAGTCTCCATATTTGATATTGACTATCAAATACATTTCAAGAACCTCAAACATGACAAACGGCTGTTTAGACATCTAAAACCACAAAGTACATTCAAATCTAAGCCCAAGGTCAAAATAAAACTAAATGAAATCCAAGTGTGATCATCAGTGTGCGTAAGAGTGATAATTCAACTCCATCAGTCCTCTGACAAATACAGGGCCATCTAGTGGGTCTTCCTGATATAACACTGTGGTTTGAATAGTAGAAGCTATATATTTAGGCATGTAATGCAGCCAGTAGTAATAATTTCTTAAAATTTTCTCTCAAATGTTTACTGGCAGAAATGTAAAATGTAATTTTATACATTGCATGACTAAGGGTCCATGTGTTCTGGAACAAGGCCATGGGTGGGTTCCACATGGCTATCCTGTAATGCAGTCAGACTCAACCTAAAATCGCTAAATGGCACCATCATGTGGACACATAATCTGAGAGATAAAGGCTGCATTGCTAGCCATGCAGCAATCATAAAATAAATAGAAAGACTAGACCCTTAAAAGAAAAAAAAAAGTGGCTTTCAGAACATGAAATGTCACTTCACAGCCAGTGTTAGTGTATGAAATGCAAAGTAACAAACGTCTTGATCAGGATCGGTATCTCTACTACTCTGGAGTTCAAAAAGGAGTTCAAAAGGGAGCCTTAAGTAGGTGGGAGAATATTCACTAGTCCCAGACTACCACAAAGTTAGGAGTTCAGAAATAAGTTGACATGTCGTTTTCCTCTGAGTACTGTCTCACACTGGGAATGATGAACCTCAGAGAGGAATCTTCTTTGTGCCAAAGGCTAGTGACAGATTTTGCTACTGAATCATTAGACTTGAGGCCATGTGTATTGACAAATGTATTGACACAGGGCTGTTATCTGATCACCCTTAGTGATCCTCCAAGTTGGATTTGTTGCACAAGGCACCAGACAGATTTACCTGCTAAACCAAGAAACAGATTTCAGAGCATCTGGCAAACGTTCGAGTCAGCAATGATTTCTACTTTACCCCAGGGTTGCTGGTATTAACAGCAGATGATGATCTGTGCAGTGGATGCAACCTGCATTCAAATGTTTTGACACGGTGTGTGAATCAGCTAGAATGAAAGTTCTTCCAAGGCCATGGTACTTTTTATGTACCAGTCAATCTACCTCTATGTTTACAAGCTGTAGGCTCATCCTCAGGTTTGTAGGGTTTACATGTTAGCATGATAAGGTGAGGAGCTTGGGGATGTGTATAAGCCTCAGAGAAGATACACTGCTCATGTAGATTAAAAACATTCATGTGCAGTTGTTTGGCCACCTTACGAGGACAGCCCTTGGTCAAATCCTGCTAATGGACAGAGACCCCAGGACAGACCCAGCACTCGTTTGAGAGATTAGATTTCACAGTTGGCACCACATTCACTAATTTTTATTCTGTTTGTACTGTATATGAAGTTGAAGTCTCTTTCAGAGTCTCAATTTCCACAATTCCATAAAGAGTTAGTGACAACTTACCGCATACTTGTCCAAAAACACCTCGAGACAAGGATAGGAGTAAACACTGTAAATATAAAAACATTCCAGTATTAATCATTCTGTTGGTATGGTACAGTCAATGAGATAGAAACATTGACTGAGGTAATAAATGTACCTTCGATCATCACCCTGCATTCCATTGACTAGATTCAAAAATTTTCTGCAATCCTGGAAAAAGGGTACAATTAGTTATATAGCAGCATAGATCCAAATGAGTTAGATCCAGTTTCTGAAGTAGAATCACAGCAAAATAAATACTTCTGCAACATTTTTGTTTATTTTTCCCCTTGCAGATTGTTAAATAAACATAATTTAATATAATTAAACAAATTATCACTGCACATAAATAAAAAAAGCAAATGATGTTAGTTGTGTAACGTTTAAACACATGCACAAAATCTTGCACAAAAAGAAACTCACCTGAGTCCAGAACATAAAGCAATACTCAATATACTGCTAAGTAATTTTTGGATTTATTCGTTTATTCATATACCATGTGTATCACATTCATCATTTATTTACTATTTTTGTTAATCAATCCAAAGTCTCTAGAATGCACATTTGTGCCTTTTGTCAGTTTGCACCTGGCAGCTCATTTTAGATTTGCTTTAAAGAAAAATGTCATCTGCAACCCAAAATACACACCACAATTGGTTCTCTTCCTATGTTTGAGTCAAGTCAGGATCAATTCTACTTTCTCACTGCAAATAACCTGCAAACTAAGTTTGTGTAGAACAGTACCAAGACCATCTGGTTTAAATGGTCTCAGACAAGTTATTTGGGAGTATGCTTTTATGCAAAAATTATATTTGAAGTGGCAACAGCATTGCATCATCCCACTGTCAGCATAATCCAAATTTTGTTATATCCACTTATAATGCAACTAGCTGTCAATGATTACAATTTAAATTAATTAATGAACAAGATATCACATTTGTTTATGAATATATTCATTGTTTCTGTTAGATAAGATAGTTTCTGTTACCTCGTGCCTTATAAAAGCGATAGTCATTCCCTTACCAGATTATATTACATTCTCTCTCTATCTTGAAGTTAATAAGAAAAAAAATATTCACTAGTGACTATTATAAATTGTGAAAATCAGAAGAATGTCAGGAAGTAAAAAACAGAATGGACAAGATGCCTGGTAATTAGTGTGCTATTTTAGAGGACATTACAAGAGAAAGTTTAAAACAAATTTTTTTATACCAGTTAGATCTACAACCCCAACACCAAAATGATGCACGATGACTGTCCTTTGTTTTTGTTTTTTTTGCTACAGAGATGGATTTTTTTTGTGTCTATTTTCACATTACAAGCCACATTGTTCAATTCCATTTTTTTTTTAATAATCATGTAATAACGGTTCACATTCATAATCGCACATGACTTTCATCTGACTTTAATGTCTGAAAAAGTTTTTGCTCGCAGAGTCTGGGTCAAAATGTAACGATGGATGCAATTTTAGCAAAAATATGCTTGTAATTTCGCAAGCAGTTAGTCGGCTGTATTTGTTAAAGTGCAGAGGAAAAAAGAACGCCAGTCACCTGTCACTAATGATTACCATAGCAACAAATATCAACTGCTGTGGGGTTGGGACCGACCACTGCATGCAGTGGCTGGGTAGTATGGCAGTGTGGCAACCACCGACAGCTGGGCTCAAACCTGGATCCTCGGATGCCCAAACCAACAATCTAGAGCCTTACCCACCCATATAATGCTATAATTTACATCACAACTGGACTACTGTCAGAGCCACCAAGTACATTGGAAAATCAAAAACCAAGTAAATTTGCCAAGTAAATTACTTATCTACTTCAGATGTAATATTAGACAGACTTTCAGCTAATATAAATCTGTCTAAACCTTCCCGTGGTCAAATATTTATGTGTTTAAAATTGACACTTTCAAATTTAAAGATTAGCTAGGAGTAATGCATTTATAAAAAGTTCTTTAGAGCCAGATGTGGCTTATACCCTGAGAAAATCTAAGCAAATCACTAAACCTTTAGGAAAAAAAAGCTGTGGACCTCCAAAAATCTGGTTCCTTCTTAGGAGCATACTACAACCACATATACAAATAACTGTAAAAATATAAAATACTGAGGACCACACCAAAAATGCATTGCTCAGAAAGGAAGTGGAAATTACCTTAACCAGGATGAACAAACCCTGGTTCAAAACATGTAACTAAACCCTAAAACAACAACTAAGTAACGAATCAAGTTGGATGCATCAGGTAGCAAATACTGTATGCAGCACCACTTTTCAATGTGTTCGATATTACACCATGGACTGAAAGACTGTCCTGCAAAGAAGAAGCCACAACTCCAAGGGGCATAAAAATGTAACCGTTTTTTTACCATAATAAATCAGTGTAATATATGAAGGAAAAAAGGATGAGGCTTTTAAGCTGAACAACACCATCACAAATGTGAAATAAATGAAAGCAGAAATAAACCTGTCTTAGTTATTATTCAGAAATGACCAGTAAAAATGTAGGTACCGGGTACTTAAATAGGTCAAGTATATTGTCTTGGTCAAGTGTTAAACCTAAGATATCAGAAGAAATGGCTAAGTTGCACTTAATGCTCATTATAAGTCACCAGTTAGACTAGTATCTTATTATCCAATTATGTTAAGATTATTTTAGCTGATTATCACTTACAGTCTCAAACTCTGAGTCCTGAATCTTGGTGAATGCAGAGGCAACAAATTCCATGCCGAACCACTGATCAGCCAACTCCCTCCGCTGGGCACGAGAAGTCATTCTACACAAAGCCTCCATCAAAGCCACCTGGAGATCATAATCTACACCATACCAGACAAGCACATTAGAACATTTTACAGGAAATACAAAAACAAGCACACTAACTGTAACTCTGGAACTGACTGTAGCACTACACAGTTGAGGGCAACAGTTCATAAACACCTTGGCAAAAGGCAATGGCACTCACGTTTGTTCCACCCTTTGTTAGATCATTTAGAAGATCTACATTTTTTCAATCAGTTATTGCAATGTGTTTACTATATCTGATAGGTATTCACTGGACACTTAATTAATATTTGATAGCAGTTGATGTCTAATTACTTAACATGAATCAAATGCTTGGGGCAGCATTTTACAAGCCTTTGCATTCTTCCTGAAAATACTGTAACAGATGCCTGTGGGGATCCACTGTCAAATATGATTATTATGTTCAAGCTAAAAATTCTCTTTGCTTTTACTTTGTGATGGCCAATCAAATTCTTTTATATTGCTGTGTTAAATCTGTTTTGTCACCATTCTGAAATATGTTTTAGATTTCATGCTGTAATCTGGCTGATTTCTTGAGATTTTGTATTTCTAGGTGACTGTCATTCCTCATCTACTTTTGGTGTACCAGTCCTTTTCCAGCAAACACCCCATAAATATATTGCCACCCAAATGGTTTACATGCTCTACACAAAGCTGATCACTGTGGGCCAAGTCATGTCACACAATATTTGATTTTTGTCCAAACTAAGCAAAAGCAGCAATATCCTATTTTAAATATCATAAAAACATGTAATTACTGAGTAAACATAACTTAAAATAGTATCAATGCTTCTGCAGACAGCAAGTAAGAAACTTGTAAGAATGTCATTAAATCAATTTCTGAAATCATTCAGACTGTTTAGAGAGAAAACTTACTGACTGACTCCAATTCTTTTTGAATGAAGGCTTTATATAGTGAATTAAAGCTAAAACAAATCTTTCTCTAATCATTATTTTTGCAATTATCTCTCATGTAAGCAAAGTAGATGCCCTGATTAAATTGTCAATAAAAACGATACAGGGATTAAAGATAAATAAAATCTGACTTAAAGTAAGGCTGGTCTTTAGAATCACAGGGATACCTTACCATTGTTTGGTCATTAGTATAGTAGTGTGCAGTGGCTTCCTTCAGAAAAGATTATTTACTGTCAGCAGGGCCAAAGTGGGACTGATTTTCACCCTGTGATTATCACCTGAAAGGTCCACACTTTCTTGGGATGTCCACAATGACATATCCATAGTTCAAATTCCTTTAAATATTTATTTTTTATTTTCAAAAATACTGCTCAATAGCCTCCAACTACCACATATCTGAATAAACATAAGTGAATAATTAATATTAAAAAACATTTAATATGTAATGCTATAGTTTTAGTAGAAATTATCAACATTATAGTTGACTTAGACCATTGTTTCGATTTGACTTGGACTATTTAAACAGACACTTTTGCTTTAATTCCAGATGATTGATATTTACTTATCTACTGATAAACACACAAAGAAGGTCACCAGTAATGCAAATACGAATAGAGCTTCTCAGAGACAACAGGAATAGCAAATATCTCTTGAACTCTCAATGGTCAAACAATTTTCAAACTATCAAATCAATTGACTAAACATTAAACTGAAATTAGCTTGAAGATGTAGAAAAGATGGGCCACTTAGAAATTCTAGGTAAATTATGCATTAATACTTATTATTATGCTTTATTCTACTTAATCACAATATTCACTGTTAGGGTACTGTGTTACACTGTGTGCTCCATAGATACCCGCCTCAGCATCTACATCACTAAAAGCTGGGCACATTACTGTTGTAAACAACTGCGTAAGTTTGGCACATTTACCTGCGTCTTCCTCTAACGCCTTTCTTTTTCTGTAATGTTGCTTTATCTGCTGCCTTTTCTTGTTGCTGTCTATGTTGATTAAATGCCAACATTGCTCTCTTGTTTAACTCTAAACCTGTACATTTGTCATGTGACCGGGGTATAGTCAGTGAGACAATCATGGAGCTCTGAGGATTGCTCTTGCTATGGGGATATACGTTAAGGTATATGTTAAGGTATATGAGCATGCGGTTTAGAAAAAAGCTACACTGCAACTACTAGCTCCAAATTACTACACTAACATTACATTTATCCCGCAGCCCACTTCATTAAATATACACGACACTAAGCTTTATTAATATACACACATTTCCTGACCTGACTGGAAAGGGCAGTCATTAGAAGTGTATCTGCAGGATTTATTATTTTTTTTAAACATGAAAACTCTAAAATTAAGCTATACATCACTGATTATGCTATCAGTTTATTAAATTGTATAATGAAGTCGGACAGCATGTCCTCACAGGCCAAGTGCTATAGAGATGAGAAGTATTAGTGTTCATGTGCAAGTAAACACGTTCATCTAACTATTCTTATCTGTCTATTCTTATCAATAAACATTCCTTTAGGATTATTCTCTGTAGGAAGATAAGGTGGTTGTAATGGGTGCTTCTGTCTATTGACTGGTTGAATAATGGCTTTTCCCCCAATCCGGATATTCACTGAACTTTTACGTTTCTCTGGAATATATACTGTATGACAGAGCCTCATGATAGTGACAATCAAACCGATGGAAATCTGACAGAGAACTTTAATCCTTGCTGATATTGAATATCTTTAACATGGGTGTACATAAACCTTTGCCCTCAAATAACAGATTTATCAGTAACCACTGACCTCCTCCTTTGAGGATTCGACTAGCCAAATCATTCCTGTAAGCAAAGAAATATGCATTTATTAACATGTGTAAAATGTGATTTTAGAATCAGAGTATATTTTAAAATGTAAACACTTATTTACATGACATTTGATGCCTGTTGTGATGACAAGATCTTTTTCTTTTTCTTCAATTCCAACGGGATCATTCGTAATATCATATTAAGCTTCCTCACTGCCTACCATCAAGGAATTAAACAAACAAATAAACCAATATCCCCTTTGTAAGCACTGTCCAAATCATTTTTACTCTGCTATTATTCTGTCTGCTATCCTTTTCATAAGCATTCAAAGGCAACGCTAATTAAAATGTGATAGTGTAAAGTTCTAAAATAATTCTATGACTTACCTCTTTTTGAATTAGAATGTTAATTCGGAGATCAGAGGCTAACTTCCCAATTTGATGAAGCAGGTATTCTGTAACTTGAAAAGTACCTTGCAAAAGACAAAAAATATTGAAGTCTTCAATGTTTTAATGAAGATGTTCTTTATTATACATAAAAACAAACTTACCCTCTTTACAACTTTCATGAACAACCTGAAGGATAAAAGAGCATACAAGAAATTAGGAGGATAGTGTTTCTGTCTTGTTTTAGCACTGCTGTTGCAGTATGTATGATCTAATTAGATTTGCCGTAGCAGCACTTTTTTCTCACCATCAATGCGTCAAAGAAGTCTTCAGCTAAAGTTATAAGCAGCTCGTTCCTCCTTGGTCCAGCTTTATGCCATATCTTTCTGGCTTTCTCAAACCACTGTACCATGTAAACATGAAGAGTCTGAAGTCATAATTAAACTGCTCTAAGCTGCATGATTTAACACACGGCTAAACAGCTTTTAATCTAATAGAATTCTTTGTGTTTAAGCTTTGAACAATTATCAAACATTGGGTGAAAATTAGTCATAATAAACGCAGTTATCTACAGTATGTCAGAGAAAAAAAATTACAATCTTGACATCTCGCCTTTCATTCACCAAGTTCATTCAATCAATTTGCTTAATAACCGAGAATTTTAGATTCTCATAGATAACATTAAATATTTGTTTAGCTGGACCAGACCAATTTGTCTGTTTAATTTTTTGCAAACAGACATTTGGTTCATGTTGACTAATGGCTTAGCTTTGTGAAAGCCATGTTTTTTCCTCCATCAAACTCAAGAACAGCTTGCTTGGAGTGTGTACATAACATGGCCACTGGTCATGAAATCAAGGTGTTTTATATAAAAATTTGTGCAGCACAAATATGAAACGGAAATAATACCATTGAATGTACACTTATCTTTTTCACAAGTCCTTGGGACACCATCAGCGATATTCCTCTACCCCCCGGAAAGACCAGTGTGTTTCCCAATTTGTAAAATATGGTAAATACCACAGAGGCATTCTTCACATTCTGCTGGTCCAGTTCCTACATGGAGCACAAATCATAAATAAAATATGATGTAACACATGACGTGTGATGTAACAACATGGGCCATGTTGGATAATCAAGCCCCATCCAGGGACGCTGCCCCTCACAGCACGCAAAGGCCCCAGTTCTACCATTCTGGTGGAAGACACCACAGCAGACCCCCAGAGGCTCTGGAGCCACACATGAGGTGCCAGAGCCGCCCTGGTGGCACAAGCAGACCTTACAGGTCCTAGGTAATTTTAAAGTTAACATAAATATACAGGGATCCAGACAAACTTAAATCATTAAATTGCTTTGGCTCCTAAACCCCAACTATTTAGCTGTATGTATTTTCTGTATGTACAGTATCTATTTGAGCTGTATAAAACTTTTTTTAACGTAACTAGCCATGTTGACGTAAACTGTTAACTTAGTTAGCTGTGCTTTGCTAGCATTATCTAATGATGATGACTGAATACTGAGTCAGGCTGGGATAACTGTACGTGAGAATTTTCACTTGTTGTCTCAGTCTCAACTTCTTTACTAAACACTACCAAATTACATGTTGGTTACTTAACCAACTGCTTGTCGGCATCCAGGTACTGTGGACAGATCATGAGAGTATAAGAGAGGCCATAATACTACATGAGAGCTGCATTCAATAACAAAAGGCCCTGTGAAACACCCCCAAATATATGAACGGTCTGATGAACGGAGGTATAATTTGTTTGCGAGTGCACTTGAATGTAGCCCTTCTGTACTACAATGAGCATTCCTCTACTCTCATGCTGGGTGGGCAGGTGCAAAAGAGGAGAGAGTATCACAGGATTAAAGATTGCTGCATGCCTTTTTGATTCAAAAACGAGAAACATTAGGCAGATCTCAGTTGGCATCTGAAGGCCTGATATAAACACACACACACACACACACACACACACACACACACACACACACACACACACACACACAAAGAATAGCTGAAACTCACCCTGTTAATTAATTTGTCCAGTTTTGACATGAATTGTTTGGAGCATTTAGAAGTAATACCCTCTCTGGTCTCGTATAGTAAAAACTCCTCCAAAGCCCTGAAGTCGTGTTTCAAAGCCTGGTCAACCAGTTGCTCCACCTAAACGAATATGTTTGGAAAGTTTGCATATTTATATGCATTCATATGTACATAAAAAGCATAATGGAGAAGACAGTGTGGGCTTTACACTGACAATCAAGAACAGGTCAGGTTCACAGTTACTTCATATTTACTGAAACAGAAGTAGCTGTGAGTCTTTCCTGTATGTGTCTGTATGTGTGATGTGTGTGCATACAGTATATGTACACTATGAACACACCACACTTGCACACATATCTGAAAAATATGTTGTGTAAATAGCACAGTGTCTTCAAGCCATGTTTCAAGGTTTATTCAGTCTGTGGATCCCCAGAGTGATCACAGAGAGAAATGTGCATGTACATTACATTCTCCAAAGTAAAATGAAACCTAATTAGAAAACGCCTATACATGATGATGTGAAACAAACAAACAACATAAAGAAAAACATTGATAAAGATTTTCTATAATAGGCCTTAGATATCAGGCCTATTTTAATTTACTATGGGCATTCATTTACTATGGACATTTTTTTATTTGCACCATGTCTCAAACAGGGAATGAAATGCACTCTTTGCATTTTATCTTGATCAAAGCCTATTTTATTGAAAGTGCTTTTGACTTGAACACTTAGCCCACAATATCCAACAAACTGCACTCCTACACATTTTTACTTAATTTTTTAAATACAGATTTTTATTATATTATTTTATTACAGTTAGTCCCCAACTTACAGACGAGTTCCATTCCAGGAGCACATTCGTAAGTTGGATTTGTTTGTAAGTCTGACAAATGCGTCTTAAACACCTTTGACACAAATATACAATGCGAGGTATAAAAAACAAAAACACAGGTTTGGTGTCTTGGTTCCGCATTATACTTTTGCCAGACTGAGCCTTTAATCCTGGTGATGCAACGGGGTTCATCGACCTCATTTAAAGGGAAACCGGGATAACATCGAGGAGGACAATGCTACATGGTGTTTACTGCACACTTCAACTGACTTCATTTTGTCTCAGAGCTGTATTGGACTGTGAACTCTGTCTCGTTAAGGATTTTCCGAAATTAGGATTATTCCCCGTTGGGACAGCTTTACAGTACAGCCATTTTCTATCAACGTGCACTCAGACTGATTCACTGAAACCGGTGAGGCCACATTTCTCCTGCACCCCCAAACATACTATATATAGATATTTTATACATTCATTTATACACTGAAAATATTGTATATAATTGCAAATATTCGTATCTGGTGTATTGTTTTGTGCAATACACACAATCTACTTCTGCAATTTGTTCACATCTACAGTACAAAAGTTTGTAGATCCACGGTCTGTGGCGAAAAACTAATAACTTGAATGCTCGTATGTCAAGGACTTACTGTATGTTCAAAGGTATTTAATGGAATCATATAAATTCTCACCTGGGATGTGATCCCCTGATGAGGCGCCATCACATCCAGTCGTTACCTGGAAATATTTCTTATTCAATTAGTATATTTACAGGCAGATCAAGTGGTGAAACGATAAAAATCAATAGATCAGAATACCAGTTTAAGCTACTAATGCAACAATGGAGCTTTTAAATGCTTTCATTTTATACACATACACACAGCACTTTAAAAATGCATAGATTTGTATTTATTTAGAGAACAGTTTAATCAATGTGATTTTTTTTATTTATTTCTGATTTAATTCTGATCCATTCTTTATTTCTCTTTCATTCAAGGTCCACTACTATCTAAATATCATATTCTTGGCTGGGTTCATTTGAACAACAGCTAACTTATTTCTATAACTAGCCAGGCAGTGTTACTTTAGTTAATAGTTTACCTAAAAAGAGAGCTCATGTTAGTTAGTTCACCTGGATCAGGAATATTATAATGTAGTGTCAGGATGAGCAACACTGCACGGATAACTCGTTCGTCTACACCTGTTACCTAGCTAGCTTAAGGTTAGTCACATCGAGTGTGTGAATTATTATATTTTAGCACCTGAACACTAAACAGCTATTGTCTATGTAGTAAGTGATCGACCAGGTCAAAATAATTATTTACTAACCAAACTCTGACTGTTTCTTTAAGAGTGTAAAAGATAACAGTTAGCTAAAGTTTTCTAGCTTCGTTAGCTCATAACGACAAATTTTCCTTACCTCTGACTGGCGCGTGCGTTAACGTTACCCGGATCTTAAACTAAAACCGGGAGCATCCTAACAATTTATTCATTTAAAAATAATTCAGGCAAAAAAAAATGGATAAATATGAACAAAATGTAAAGTACAACTATATGGTTAAACAAAAGCTCAGGAGCTCTTGCGTCAATTAAAGCCCCTGTAATTCTCCACAAACACTGCGCGCGGGGGGAAAAACTGCTGTTTTAAATGAACCCGAGTCGTTTAAGCGACTCTTTGACCAAATGACTCTTTCAGCACTGAGTAGGAAAACGCTTTAATACTCTGGTTCTTCTTTTTACCGAATGTATTAAATGCTAGAAATATAATACGTTTCCTTAAATATGAAGGCTTTTAAAGACTTTCTATTATTAATATCAATCTATACATTATCCACTGTTTTACTGTTATGATAAGGTGCATACGTGTCAGTAAGTAGACTGTTGTAAAGCGTTAATTTTTTATAAAAAAATAAAAATTTGATCATTCAAACATTTATTAAACAAAGTTTAGCTATGATTTGTTTAGTGGTATTTATGAAAACACTTAACATAATTACTAACTGTTCCTCTTAAAATATATTTTTAAACAAGTGCAGGGCGCATTATTGCAAAGAGTCGTTTAAGGATCCGATACCGTTCACCATCAAAGGTTCGTCAGCAGGGGGCGCATGTACTGCACATTGCTCTAGTTTTATTTCTTCATTTATTTATTTTACAATTTCCAGAATCAGACTCAGAAGGTACTTTATTGCCAAGTACATTTGCACATACAATGAATTTGTTTTGGTGACAGAAGCTTCCAGAGACGACAACACCACACACAACACACACACACAAAAAGGAATACAATTAACAAGAAATGGAAAAAAATTTACAAGTATTTGAGGAATATGAGGTTTTCTGTGCCACTTGTGGTAGAACACGCTGCACAAGGGGAATAAGATGTCAACCCATTGCGGGGTACAGGTGCACACACACACACTTAACCCTTCAGTTAAAAAAATAAATAAAGCGATTTCCTTTTCAGACCTGAAAGAGTCTAATCGTTTGCTTTATTTGGGTCATATTCTATTAATACACTCTTTGCCCAGTGTGTTTTTTTCCCCCAAGCATCGTTTGTGTAGGAATGTAGGGGTTTTAAAAAAAGTACACCAGATTTTTTTGTTTAAATATGCATTAGTCACTTCCATTCTTATTTAGGCTCCATTTTAAATACAGAACATACATACACAAGGGACAATTTCAAAACTCCGACCCTGGAAGTGAATGACATCATTGCTAGTTTATCAACAAGAGAAAAAAACCACACACACAGTGGTATTCAGTAAAGATTTTATTGCTTAGTTTACAAAACTGAGTTCAGTGTAATTTATTGACTTATAACCATTTCTTAGGCACTTCAGATAAAAGGAGATTTGGCAAATAGTGACTTAGAGGTTTTTTAACACTTTTTGTAAGAAAAAAAAATCATATAGCCTACAGTCTATTCAGTAGTTTTAACTTTAAATAAACATTGCACGTAACAACAATTGCATTAGAGCAAAATGGCTGGCTGGTGGTACATTTGTATAGAACTGTAAAGATACAAAGTCATGCTAGTTATTTGGATACCTGAGTTTTGATTCAATCCAGAACTATGTCAGAAGATTTGGCAAACAGTTTGTTCCTCAAAATACAATAAACATATGCTGGTGAAAAGCAGACAAACACTCAGTGGCAACTCGATTAGGTTAAGTGTACATAGTGCTAAAGTCTAATCAGCACTCCTGTGCCAAAGACACTCTTTCCAACACACACATACAGTACATACACACACATATACATATACTCACACACACACACACACACACACACACACACACACACACACACACACACACACACAACTTGCACAATAATGATATTGTCACTAATGGTCCATTACCCAAATAATATCTCAGTTAATATGTTAACTGATTAACATATTGTGCATCACCAATGAAGGCCTACATTCACTAATGTAGACTTTTGGAAGTTCAGTCATGTCACCTGAACTTCTTTCTTGTTAGAACAAAAGGTTTCCATGTGAAAAGAAGTCCAGTTGACATGACTAAACTTCCAGGTAACCTCACCTGGATGATTGAAAACTTCCAAAGATGTAAATGTACAGTTGCAAAACGTCTCTTTAGTATATACGTTTACCAAATGAAAAGTCTGGTGTAGTGAATAAGATGGTCATATACAGAGTGCATAGATAGAGTGTTTTAGAGCAATCAGACAAAGTGTATCATGCTATCTTCACATTCCTTGGGCACAGGAATTTTGTAGCTCTGGCAAACTAACTTGTAATTTTGTCCCTCATTGTTGTCCCAAAACTGAGTCCCTTTCACTTTATAACAGATTGCAAACTCCAACACTGCTCCAGGGTGTAGAATGAATGGTGGAACCGGAAGATGGAATCGAAAACTGTCACAGCTGCATCCACTGCAAAGGCCTTCCAGGTATTTACTGGCAATCCAGTAAGCCTTGGTCTCAGCACAGCTCTTCCAATTTGTAAAAGAGTAACGAATAATAACCTCTTTCTCAAAGTCTAGGTTGACAACTTGGACAATGCCAATGATGCCTGGCTCGTAGCATAAAACACGTTCCATGCACACTTGCTGGCTGCACAAACGTTGCACGAAATTTGAACAGTCACCAGGTTGCTCAGGGAACACAGGTTTCAAATAGGGTAGGGAAATCTCCAAGTTCTTGTTGGCTGAAAGTTCCGCATTCATTAAAAGTCTAAACAAAACATGCTCTGGTACAAATGGGTCTTCTCCACTTCTGAAAACTTTAACATTTTCCAGGTCCATTCCCAGCGAGTCCACAAATCGGACTCCAGTTCTTTGACTGAGCCTCCGCCTTTCTGAAGGTGACGGTAGAGACTGGGCCCGTCTATGTATGATGGGTTTGGGAGGTGGCTCACAGGATAAACTGCGACCTGTTGGCCTCGCTTGTGGCAATACTGGACTAGGTGGACCTATTTTCACAGGCGTTCTCTCTCCTGTGGGCCTTGACCACAATTTGTCTCTATAGCGCAGAGGGAAAGTTTGCTTTGAGATATCCGACACCCCAACAAAAAATAGCTCATCATCAGATTCTCCTGAGGATGTATTTTCCTGGCTGTGTGTCGTAGAAAAAGCCATATCCAAAGTACAACAAAGCTTTTTGTTTTACACCTGGAGGTAAATAATATGCATTACTTGTTCAGTTGCATTTTTCACTGGAGGGCATTGCCAATAAGTTAGAGCCAAAGCCATATAAAGCGATGTAAGTGTTTAAGCTTGAGCAAAGATAAGGTGCAATGATTTTTCGGGTTTATCGCTTCGTCGGAAATTAATTAGACATATCTTTGAAATGTCACCTGGAAGCAGTTTGTGCGTCATATCATATTGTCTCACCATAAACTTCCGATCCGATGTGTTTTGCTATTTCTCTCATCTGCAGATCCTCCAGTAGTGTTTAAATATTACATCGTTTGCAACAGATCGAAGGTCATAAATGTTCAATCGCACAACCTGAGCCTGAGACATTGGTGTCAGAAACTGCGCAAACCCCGCAGGAGTCTACTGCCAAACGAGCACGAACTGTTTGGATAACGAATCGACTCTTTGAACCGAATCGAACATCTGGAGTCGACTCGCACATTAACCGTTTCCACATTTTTTTTTTATGTTGACGTAGGGAGTACTGTGGGTCAAACAATATCGTTTAATCAAAACGTACTCACGGAAAGCTGTGTTTATTATCTCAGTCTTTAGTTAGCGTGAGTGGGGAGACGTGTATATTGGGTCATTATACAGAAAAGGTGGAATTTGATTCATAAAAATCTCTTGAATGTATTTCTTTACTCACACCTAGAACTTCTTTAATAGCTTACTTTTAAACTTTATGAATCCACAAAAAGTATAGGTTAACGTATTTATATATATTTTAATACCTTTAATAACTGGTGTTACTTTTCCTCCTGGTAACAACAATGACAAATTTGCAATTTTAAGAAAAATCTTTACTATTCACAAAATATCTTCAATGTGTAAGGCCACATGGTTTTCAATTACTGAAGTGGTCAGCACTATCTCCTTCCACTTATAGGATCCGGGTTCGATTCCCGCCTTGGGGCCTGTGTGCATAAAGTTTGCATATTCTCCCCCTGCTTGTTGGGTGTCCTCTGAGGTACTCCAGTTTCCTCCCACAGTTCAAAGACATGCAGATTAGGTTGTTTGGCATTTCCAAAAAAATGCTCATAGTGTGTGAATGAGTGTATGTATGTGTGTGGGGCCTGTGATGGATTGGCATCACATCCAGGGTGTACCCTGGCTCATGCCCTAAGTCTCCTGAGATAGGCTCCAGGCCCCCTCAATGAGCGGTATAGGTTGAGTGAGATGATTGAGTGAGTAACACTAATGACGGGCCTAAAAGCTTTGAATGAAATTGCTAAAT
>JAOVVA010000019.1:13539691-13552135 GCA_028565275.1 Leiocassis micropogon
GCCAAGTTGTAGTGCGGACTGGGTATTCCGCTGTGGCGACCCCTTGCCGGGAGCAGCCGAAAGACCAACAACATTAATGATTCTCTTTTGCCACAACTGAAAGATAAACAGTATTTAAAATGTATGAATAGTAATTTCCTCGTAATAAAATATTCTAATATTTTAAGATATTGGATTTTTGATTTTCTTGAGCTACAATTTGTAATCATCTAAAGAAAAAGTTTTTAATTTTTCACATTTTGTGTAAGAAATCTACAACCCCATTTATATAAAAAGAAAAAATGGGACAGTATGGAGATTGACACTAAAAACCTAAAGGAGTCACAGACTGATCAGATTTTTATGAAAAGCTTGTCACTATTGTCCTCTGTTTAACACACCACACAGAACTTAAACTGTGTACCAATGTTTGCCCTCAGAGCACAAATGTCAAACTTTTCCTATGGGCACTGCCTTCACTCTGCTTGATCAATGAGCTTGGATGTTTTTGATCATAAGCATATGTTTTCTTCATTACTCTTCAGTCTTTCCATTACTTTGGTAAAGATTAATCTTGGTTCCAGTTTTTTTTTGTGGCGTCTCTATATTTATTTAAAAATTACAATCTGCTGTTGCAAATTCTGGCCTATCTGCTAATGTGTGATATGGATATTGTGGTAAGGCCTCTATATTTCTGTCCTTAAGGTCTTCTTTAAACAGCAAATATCTAGTGATTACTTCACCCCACGCCTATGGAGGTTATTGATTGTGCTACTTTTGTGGTTTACGAACAAATTGGACTTACAAACAAGAATGGAACATGTTCTTATGTAGGAGACTTACTGTATAATAATAATAATAATAATAATAATAATAATAATAACTGTCAATGCAGGGAAAGTATAAAGAAAATAGATGTAAAAATTTTATCAATCTGTCATTTTACTCAGAGCCTTAATATTAATCCCATGGATAGTTGTTATCAGAGCTGTTAATGTTGATGCTGTTCCTTCACAACTCTCTATAATAGCTGTTCACTAAGAAAATGAATCATACATGGGATTTTTAAATAATGTGACATAAATCCTGTATAAATAAACAAATAACAGAAATTCTACTTCTAGCTCTTGTATTGTTATGGAAGAATTGTTATTGTTTTGTTCTGGATTTTAGTGTAAAATATCTTAAAGGCCAAAGTTTATTATCTTCAACAGAAATGATACATGATACATGATTACAATACAATTTTTTTTATTCCTGTTTGTAGGCTATGTGCTATAAACAACTGTGGATCATTCATTTAGTTATATAATTTAAATATTACATCTCATAAAATGTATTTATGTGCAAGATTGTAGTATTTCTTACCTTTGCCAAAAACATTTCCAAAACCTAAAACGAGCTTGTTGGTTTATATGGCCCAGGAAAGGATAAACTCTAAAGAGCGAAACATTTGCACCCAGTTGTCATGACTGCCGCAGCTAATGTTTTCTGTCAAATAAAGTCCTCCCTTTGCCAACAAAATGCCTAAATTAGAGCTAAAGCTATGTAGCATCCAGCTAAATGACCTTTCAAATAGAACTGATTTGTTATTTCCTTCCCCACCAAATCCAATAAATAATTTTCACTTCCTTGAAAAGCAGTTGAATAGAGAAGTGCACAGTGCAGTGCAGCAGAAAACATTGGTGTCTTAAAGCTCCCCGTCTTAGTCTTTGGTTTGACTTGTGTGTGTGTGTGTGTGTGTGTGTGTGTGTGTGTGTGTGAGAGAGAGAGAGAGAGAAAGAGAGAGAGATACTGTAGATAGAGCGAGCATGTGTGTCAACAGACAAAGGTTGGAGCGCAACAGTTTGTTTCTTAATTGAGTTATAACCTGTCTAACCCTAGGGTGGGAAACATTAAAATGATCACTAGTGTTGACAGGGCAGATACATTTTGCAGCACTTGATATTCTCTGCCAATGTGCATGGCATTTTAACAACATATTTTTTTTAACATAACATTTGACAACATATTCCATTTCTAAATCACTCAATCATTCGTCTGTACTGAGGCATGCCCCCTAAAGTGCTATTAGTCATTTCATTCTGTCCAGCAACTGTTGTTCTCCATATCATTCTCCATTTCTTCCATCGTCTTCCTTATGTCTATACCACGTGATTGTGAGGACTTGAACTTCCCTCTTAGTAATGTAACGGAGAGTTTAAAATCTGATTTTAGTTTGTAAAACATCCAGACTGAGATTTGCAAAAATCAAAGTCAGTGTGTGTTTTTTTTACTGTTCAGACTACATGACAGCAATCTGATTTAAAATTGATTCTGATCTGCATGTGCCAAAAATTGGATTTGGGTGGCAGTCTGAATAAGGCCTTAGAGGCCTGCAGAGACTCTAAAGATGAAGCTGAGATTTATATCAGAGCTTCAGTTGATAAGCCAGAATTAAAGGATGTTCTATTGATGTTTCACAAAAGGTATGCTTTAATAAATACTGTTCTTAATGTTTGTGATTATTTATTTGCATTCGTCATTAATTAGATTATCAGTAATTAACTTTTACTGAGAATGCTTTGTTTTCTGAAAATGTGGATTGAATGGTTTCTCAGGTCAGATAGATATTCACATAGTATTTATGCTGAAAGAACACCTGATCTGAGATATCAATGTATTTTAGGTTACTAGAAAAGTACTCAGTGTGTGTTTGGAGTTAGGTGGCCACTTTTCTATAGCATTGCAATTCTTCACGATTTTTACAGAAAGCTCATGTACTGCACATAAGAGTTTTTTATGAATGCTTTTGTTGATCTGATGTTTTCTACTGTGTCTCAAATATTTATCTTCAAAAATGTTATACCATGGACAAGAGCTTAGTTTTACTTTGTGTATTCAGTCAATAGTAATTTTACTCAGTTAATAAATCCTGGTTATTGGACTAAAAATACTGGACATGATATTGAACTAAGATTGGGATATTTTGTTCTGCAATGGATCTACTGAATCGTATTAGTACAATCAGATGAATAAATACTAGGCCCATGTTCATTTTGAAATTCTATTATTTCAGGGTTTGCAAATCAACTATTTGGGAAATTATTGCACTTTTGTGCATGGTAGCAGTGTTTGCTTATTTCATGTGATTCTTTGTAAAAAAATAAATAAATAAAAATAAATAATGATGTAGGAATATATAGTTCACATTAAAATCCAATTTGGTATAAAAAAGCAAGTTCCAAAAACCTCTTTTTTCTTACGGCAGAACTGTTAGGGAGGGTGTTGCACCAATGCAGCAACTTGCCCAGTGTGCCAGGGCCAACCCTGGTTTGATCATGCACTAACATATCTCATCTTTACCCAGTCTGGAAGCACCTGATGAGGGATGGGGTGAGGATCGCACACAGCTGATTGGTTCAGACACCCATCAGTCACACAACCCTTTTTTACTCCTTGTTTAAAAAACATTATGCTACTTGTCTGTATTTATTAAATGAGATTTTGGGGTAAAAAATTATAACAATAAATGTTTTCTGTGATTGTGATTTCAATGATCACACATTAGGGCCTACTTTTTTTTAATTAACAGTAAAAGTTGATATTTGAACTATATGATAACATGTACATTAAAGGACCACCATATTTCACTTTTTAGTCTGACACCATTGAGGAAGGCTGTTCAACATGGTAAAAAAAAAAAAAGGATATCTGTGTACCTGAAATCTTGGTACTTACCTACAGTAGGTCTAAACAGGCAGACCATATAAAGTAAAAAATAAAGCATGTCCATAAAGAAACATTTTACCTGGGAAAAGAGTACATTTTATCTGTTTATATACAAGGAAGTACTATTTTACAGGCATCTGTACTTACATTTTTAGGGATAAATATGAAACCAATCATGGCCAAATTAACCAGCTCATTATAATCAATCAGCTCACAATAAACCAGTAGCCCATCAGTGGATCACACATGCATCGGCACGTGCTAGTTTTATAGGGACATGCTAGTTTTGTAATAGTATTTATTAAAATGAATACTGTTCATATGGAAGTGGTATGGAGCAAGCAAGTGAGATGATACGACCTGGGAAATGTCATGTTATTCTAAATATCAGCATTCATGATTTGTGAGGTGTAGCAGGCTTATATTTTCTCACATCTAAAAATAACTACAATTCATTTAGCATGCATTTAGGCTGATTGATTCCCTCAGCATTCAGTCACTATCCATTAAATTTGTAACATAAAAAGCACACTCTGTATTTCCTTTATAAGTTCTGGAGACATTTTTGAATGTTTTTGACATTTTGAGGTTTAACATATTCCTCTTAGACCAATAGAATACATTGCAGTGTTCACTGCTTGGTGGGTTTCCTCTGGGTACTCTGGTTTGCTCCCATAGTGTGTGAGTGTGTCTGTGCCCTTTGTTGAATTAGCACTCCCCTGGGATAGGCTTCAGGTTCCCACGACCCTGTATACAAGATTAAGCGGTATAGATGTTGAGTGAATGTGTGAGTAACTAGACAACATTCAAGAGCAATCTAAAAGAATTTGGGAGTTTCATTACCCCTGGTAGCACCATAGTTTGGGGGAGGCAGATGCTTTACGGCTCTTCAAACGTATTTCCGTGAGACAATGCATTGACTTCTCTTAACTGTGCAAGAAAAATACAAATTGAATTTTTTTTTATAATGATCCTTCATTGTGTTTTAGTGTAAAAAAAAATCCTCCAAATAAATGCGTCAAACTGTCAAGGAAAACTGATGATTGTGTGAGAACTGTCTTTCATTTCTACTAACATGCTCCAGTTATCAATGTACTGTACACACACACACACACACACACACACACACACACACACACTGGCAAATAAAATTGTGTTTATTAGCTTTACTAGCACAGAAAGGTAATTCTTCTTCTTCTTATTATTATTATTAAGTGTGACCACAGCATAAAAAGACTGTATAATACAAAGGGAAATGTTATCTGTAACCCAGCAGTAACTTTATTATTATTAGTTTTTAAGCTTATACAAAGCATCCCATATACAGTAAAACAGCTTTTCAAACCTAGATGTTTGTAAGAATACATACAACATTAAAGGGTTAAAATGCATAACAACTACTGTGTCTACCAGAAAGAAAAAAATCAGCAGAAAGTTCATGCAGAAAATAATATTTTTCTAAATCCCTGTTACTGCAAAATAAAATAAATAAATCAAAAAATATATCTGAAATACACTTGAAAAATTCTGACTAGCTCAGTTGTAGTTCACAATATCTGCAGATTACTGTGATATTCTTCTAAATAGGTAATTAATAGAGTACATTAAAAGCTTAATATGAAAGCAGATAATTTATCTGATTATATTGCTTTAATTAATATAGATTTTACTCGCACTGGACAGGATGTAGTTTATGGCCTTGATGGTTTACTTTATTCACGTCAATGAATTAATCAATGGAAGTCTAAGCTACTGTCTGTGTGTTTATATGGTGTTGCTGTTTTTTTGTGTGCCAAATTGTGATCCGTGGCACACTTTTACAAATATTTTGCACGGCATTCACCTAAAAACTACTCTAAGTCAGCTTTAATTGCTTATCCCTATCCTGTCACACACTGAATCACAGTGTTGTTGAAATCCTCTAAAAGGAAGCTGTACAAAAATGATGTGTTAAACGGGCTTTTTGAGGACAAAGAAATATATTTTTATTAAATTAGGAATAATTCACAAAATCTGGTGGCATGCAAAAGTGATGAAGTGATGAATCCTTGTTCAAAACAAGGAGGGCTTTTTTTTTTTTTACTAGCAGAGAGCAAGTGTCTTCATCAGACAGAATGTTTTCACTGTTTTGATCTAATTTATTCAATAACTAACAATTTGCAACAGACATCTGTTGCATTTCAGAGTAAGCGGCTCACAAATTGACAATTCAAAACTGATTCTCATGTTGGCTGTGAAAATAGTCAGAGCAGTGGTGATCACAGATAAACAGCACCTCATCATGCTAATGCTGATTCTAGGCTTCATCTACCTGGCTGGACAACAAGGCATTCACAATATTTGAAAAAAAAAAAAAATCCCTATGAAATGAATATGAATATAATAATTCTTGGTGCAAACTCTGCATTGAGGAAATTGAAGCACTTGAAGCAAGCCGAGAAATGTCTCACAACCTCCTTTGTGAATGCTCTGGTCAATGTTATAAATACCAGCAGGTCAGACTGCTACTCCAGTATTTAGAATAAAAAGACTGTTGTGTTGTATGCTGTACTTTGGACAATGCTTCTTGTAAGAGGGGAATTTAATATCCAACACAACCGTCTTTTTATTCTAAATAAGAGAGGAAGTTTAATATCATCAGTAATAAGTGCAGATACAATTTGTCAGACAAGCACATGTCTCCTTTGATGGACAGTAATATGTGCAAGCTGAACACATAGATAGGCAGTTGAACTGTGGTTGCAGAGAGCACATTGCAGGGTCAATCAGAGGGAAGGGAGCACATGTCATGTTTAAAATCGGAAGTGAAGATGAGATGGAGAGTGACTTGGTGATTTAAAAAAAAAATTGTCTGAGTACCATAACAATCCTGCAGGTAAAGAAAAAAGACAGAAACTGTCATTTCCTGCCTATTTTGCATTGTTATCTGCAAAAATCTGCTAGGAGCCTCCTCACCAATCTTTCCAAACATGGGTCTCCTATAATATTCGATAAAAAAGGTATAGAAGCTAAAAAGCTGCACATACTCTGGTTTCCATAACACTAATCATAACCCTGTGTTGGAGGATTTGAAACTATGAGGGTATGTTTTCCCTCTAATGTGACATTACAGACTAAATGCATTCTTGGACAAAGTCACCTTGGTCCTTTTAGAAAGATTGTAATGAGCCCCAGGGAGATGCCATCCATAGTGGTGTGGTGTACTGCATACACATTTAGACAATGAGGCTGGCCAGGAAAGGAGAACCATTGAAAGATGAGCCATTGTTCTAGCTAGTTGTTGCTCTCTTTGCCCATATGAACTCCTGAAGACAAGTTTTGTGATGTGTGTGAGAATGGTGGATGTATCCCAAATGGCCTGCTTCATGGTATGTTTGAGCCTCTTCAATATAAATGCAAATACTATTCAATTCAATTATACAATTCAATAGAATTATTCTATACAACTTCAGGTATTCTCTTTCTGACCAACAGTGATAACAGGTCCACATGCATAACATCTCAAAAGTGCCTTTGGCACTACAGAGAAATCGAAGAGTCAAACTTTGAATTTGGGTACCTGTCCATACAAGGCAAACCTCAAAAGACTTTGTGTTCTGGGGTGGTGGGAATGGGAAATATATTTCGCACAGATCCACTTACATGAACCAGCCTCACAGCTGCATGCCATAAATAACATCTGATATCTTTAGCATTTGAATGTGAACATGGCATGTGAACCAGCTCAGAATCAGAAAGAAATCAATGTCCTTCTTCCACACACACACACACGCACACACACACACACACACATATATAATGAACGTAATTGCAGGCTGTTTAACCATATAAGCCTGTTATATGGAAGAAATGTTAATAAAATGCAAGCATGTCAAAAAAGAAAAGCAGCAAGTTCAAGATTTTTGCTCATTAAGTCCACTAAAGATAACTTTTAAAAATAGGTCAGATGCCAATGCAGATATGTTCACCTGAATTACATGACCTAAAGAGGTTAAAAAATAGGCAACATTTTTACTGTGGACCAATTTATTGTAGACCAAAAACAAAAGAAAACAAAAGGTTAATAAGGTTTAGATGAAGCCATACAAGCAATAATTAGGTATGTAGCCTACCCATTTTTTCAATCAATCAATTTTGCAATCAATTCCAGTAACATTCTCTCTATGATTAAAAAAAAAAATGTACTGCCTATTATAGGCATAGAGTATGGGTATAATTTCAACTTTGTTGGTCACCTTATTATTTGGTGCATGCATAACTCTGCCATGCATAACAACCAAGACCATAACAATTTAAGATGTTTTCATTACTTCCTTTCAAAAATATTGTTAACAAAGGAAGAAAATGGAGACGAGTATATAAAATTGAATACATTTGCTATTAATATTTACTATGAAATAGGAAAGACATGGTTCTGGGTAGCGTAATATGCGGTAATTTGCTACATACAGTAGTCTGGAAAGAAAGGAGCATGTGTATACTGGTGACTCAAGATACTGGTATCATATTAATGCGCTTACAGGGATCTAAGAATATACGGGACGCTGTTATCCTGTCTGTCTGATTGATGGACAAAAAGAAAGTATAGCGCCATTCAAAGCTCCCTCTATAGGTGTTTCCGCTATTGGTGCGCGCTCCCGCCCCTTCAGCGCCGCTCCTCATCCATCTCACCGGCTATTCTTCCGTTTTTCACCCTCTCTCTTTCTCTTTCTCCCCTATTCTCTCTCTCTCTGTCTCTCCCTCTCTCGGACCGCTTTGTCTTCCCAAAGCGAATAGAAGGACAGTGTGTGTCTGAGCACATTTGCTGTCCCGAAACCTCCATGCTCGATTTCTGGACGAAAATCCGACCGTTATTCCTGGAAATAAAGGTAGATCTTTTGTTTATTTTTTCCTCGCGCTGCTGTGAATCGTGTATTTATTATAAATCAGTGTTGGTTAATATAGTGTCCACACCGGAAGGTGACAAATAAGTGTAATGTCCTTAGATTTCAAATTTCTGCATGTGCGCTAAGGTTTTATTCTAACAGTATATTCCGACGATGAGATTTTCGGCACCAGGCCGGTGCGGCACGGCAAAGATTTTACTGCTGTTACTGGTCTTTATCTGACTACTGTCAGAATCCCTAATACTATATTTAACCTAAGAAATAGATCGAAACTAGCAGAGTACCTTTTGATTTCTCATTTCGGACAATAATCTAACAAATCAGAAGCAACCCCCAACACACACACACATGCACGCACACACATACTGGACAGATCCCTTCTACATCCAAAGACAGCCTTCCTCCCCTGTATAACACAGATGATGCCTCATGTCTGTCTATTCTCTTTTTTAATTCTCCTTATGCACATCTTTGGCGAGCTAAAACGTCTGTCCAGACTGATCAACCTTAATTTATAAATAAGTGACCATAAATTTAGACGTGCAAGCCTGCTGTTTTACGTCTGATCGGTTGTAACGCAGTAATTATAAGTTGTCGTAGGCTTGCTGCTTTAATGAAAGAGAGGGCGTGGCAGTGAAGGCAGTCGCGCGCGCTGAGGGAAGCCAAATAATAGGTGATGTATAAGCTTTAGGAAATAACACAAGCGTGAACAGTCTACGTGTCACTGACAGATCACCACACAGGACATACTAGTGATTTAACAAACCAATTAGGAAGGTCGGCTATTAAACTAACATACAGGCAAGAAGCAGGCAATTTCCATTAATAATATGCAATGAACAGTCTGGCACTGTAACTAAATTAATAAGAACTACACCTAGGGATTTTGTTTATTGCTTTTGTCTGATTTAATTATGCTATTTAAGTTTCTCTAATATTTTAAAGATTGCCCTACTAGCAGTACAGGCGTTTAGAATAAAAATTTGACTCGTGGAGACAGTTGAGGACATGCGCAGGGGTTTTGGCACATGGAAAGCAATTTTTTTTGGCATAGCTTTAAACAGAGCAGTTACAGTGAATTGACCATCATACTACATCCACATAAGTGACCTAATAGAACAGAAGTCGCAGAATCTGAAATAAATCCTGAAATTTAATTATGTTTGAATTTGTAGGAACAAAAATACACATTAAACTTGGTGAAAAACTATATTTTTACTTAAGTTTGATTATAATGAATGATGCAAATCAATTCCAAGATAAAATTGGGTGTTGCTTTTTTGTCACAAGTTCAAATCCCAGCAACACCAAGGGCTTCTGTGGCCAGGAGTCAATGGAGCAAACTTTGCTGTGCCCTCTGGGTAATGTGTCATTATTCTGTCTGTCCTGTCAATCACAGTGACACTAGACAATAATTGGCATCTGTGACGCCACGTACACCAAAGAGCTTCAGCTTTAGTTCTAGAAAATACAGTTGTCTGACTTCATGGGTCTCAGAGGAAGCATTTGTTAAGCGTCACCCTCCTTGCTTGGAATGGGCATATGGTTAGGGGGGGAAAATAAAGGCAAAGTTACTGTCACTATAGGCAATTGAGTCAAACCTTGTTAATGTTAAAGAAATTTTATTTTCCATATTCTTGAATGGTTAATAGTTCCACCTTTGGAACTATTCTTCTTAATAAGTATGATCCCATTTCCTCAGAAGAACGAGCTAAAGATGCCATGAATGTACAAGAATTTTTTTCACTAGTATAGGACAACAGGACAATATAAAGCTTGACATTATTGATTATGGGAGGAGACCAATTAGACACATGGAAAAGGATTAAGGGGGTCTGGGATTTTCAACAGCATGTGTTCTATCACTCAGACCTTAATGATCATCAAATAATTTTTCTTTTACTGGGGAATGTGTGTTCATGATAATAATAACAATAACATATACAGTATGGTAGGTCATTCTACAGTGGTATTGCTTCTATGGTAAAAGCTCATTCACAGGGACCTGTATGGTTGACACTTTACCATAATTTACATCTAAGAGTGAACAGACTAAAAAAATGTCTTTATACTTAACAAATAAGGAAGCAATCTCAATTGTCAGCATGTTTGTATGTTTCCTGACATGTGAGTTACAGTAGTTCCTGTTATCACTTGTATTATAGCATCTACATATAGGCGTTACCTTACCTGCCTCTCTTTTGTGCTCTCTCTCTCTCTCTCTCGCTCTCTCTCTCTCTCTCTTTAGTTTATAAGACAAAACATGCTGCTTGTCATGTTACTGAGAAACAGGAAAGTGCAAATTACTCTGTCCAAGGATGTTCCATGCTATTAAATACAATCAGTTTAATTTACTGTCTGCTCTTTGGTAATGAATAAAAAAATTATTATGTGTAAATTGCTGTGGTGTGACAGAAGTAATATTTCCTTTATATAATCTTTAAAACTCTTTAAATCCCCTTAATTCAAATATTATCCATAAATAAAAATACATATGGCTGGTATTATTTATTTATTAGTTAAATTAATAATTGATTTATTGTTGAAAACCCCTTCAGGTGTCCTAAATAAAGAAATTATGTAAAAAAATAATAATTGGAGCAGAGGTGGATGCATATGCAGGGATGTTACTTATAAAACATAAACCAGAATGTGGTATAGCTATTGGCTGGGTATAACAACCTAAACTGAATAGGACACTCAGTGAGGCACAACAAGTCACAGGTGGAGTTCATGAGGGTCATGTGATGTGCAGGGACTGTTAAACAGGAGGTTGCTCTGATGACTAACACAGGGTTTTATCTGGTACAATATGTTTATTTGGGTAATCATATTTAAAAATGTATATCATTTATAAGATTTAATTTATAAGATTATATCATTTATAAGCTCTAAAATTACATATTATGGTATCCATACTGTATCCTAACACTGCAATATGTTAGACATCCCACAAAGTAGACAACTGACAGGAGTGAGAAATGTTATTATGAAAAGGGTAAAATAAAATATACACAAAATTTTTTTTTTGTTCATTATGAAACTGTGGCAGGACAAATTCGACTATGGCAGGGTCTCACAGTCTAGGTGAATAAGAAACACTGGGAACTGCAATGTTGACATCTTTCCAGCACAATCATGACACAGTAGTTTTGATTTGTTTTCAGGCGGTTCTTCTGTTGTCTGTTCCTTTAATTTTTCTCTTCATTTGTATGGTCCTCTAAGGAATTAACAAGGAAGGTCTGAGGTTGTGCTCCCCTCAGTGTACATCTGCTCTACTCAGTGTGCCTACTAATGCCTCAAGGCTTGACACAAAGAGAAAACAATTCCTCTTAATTTCTTGCTCTTTCATTGGTGACTGAACATCATATGCTTCTGATTCTTAATGGTGGTCTGAATTCTGTGTGTGCTGACCCTTATGAGATGTGCAGCTTTATATGCTCTTTGCTCTGTAGATGGATTGTAATCTCTTTCACGTGATGGCTTCCACAGTGGTTGGTGATGGATTTGTTACCAGTTTGTTACCAGCATTCAATTGGTAGTTTAGTTTTGACAACATAATTTGACATCAGTGCAGTGAGTCAGTGAAATTTCCATTTTTTGGAGGCAAAGAAAACTCTTTAAAGACTATGCTTAAAAAAAAGGTGAGGTAAAAACCTAACTTCTTAGGTAATAAAACTTAACCCTAGGCTGGTTAATTTCTGAGTATACTTGAATATCCCTGCTGTAATGTCCATCTTTCTTTTAAAAGTGAGCACTCAACTCTGAGCCTAAAGTGTTAATGCTGTATATTCAATTCAATTCAATTCAATTCAATTTTATTTGTATAACGCTTTTAACAATTGGCATTGTCCCAAAGCAGCTTTAC
>JAOVVA010000019.1:13580116-13592977 GCA_028565275.1 Leiocassis micropogon
ACATGTGGTAAATTTGAGACTTCTACAAAATTCTTGTTCTGCACTACAATCCATCAAATTTGGTCTCAATGTTAAGTCTATGGGATTTTTCCCCATTATGTCAATGGGGCAAATTTAGGCGCCTCTTGTGCCCCAGGGGTACAACTTATACCCTCTTGCAGGGTATGTTCTGACACAGCTTGCAAACCTATACAAATTTGGTGAATTTTATCTTTCTACAAAATTCTTGCTCTGTGCTACAACCCATCAAATTTGGTCTCAATGTTAAGTCTATGGGAATTTTTGGGTCCCCCCTTAGAAAAAAGTCGTAGCACCCCATTCCAGAATAAGCCGCACGATTTGACACCTCATTCATGGGTCTACGACAAACCATACGGGACAAGTTACATGCCAAACTTTTTATGGAAGAATAATAATAATAAACAGAAAAAAGGAAGTCGCCGTCTGAGAGATAACAATAGTAGTGCTATGCTTCGCAAGCACCACTAATAAGCCTGTGAGAAAACAACAGTAGTGCTTCGCTTCGTAAGCACCACTGATAATAATATTGGTTCTCTGGTTCTTATCACTGCTGGTGCAAATAAGGCTTCCTATTAAAAGAAAAACTAAAACTAATGTTTTACCATAATCATTTCTCATAGATGTACAGTATAATGATTTTAATGTATTTTAGAAAATATGAGGATAGTACCCACATTTTTGTCAGATTGATTTTATCTGCAACAGTGAATTTCTAATCTAAATAATCGGAATAATGTATACATCTCATTAAACGAGTTGTGCAGAAATTTTAAATTCATTATTTAAAATAATCTTATGATTTGTTCATGGCATACTGCTAATAAATGTATACCTATATGTCAAAATTTATTTTTTATTTACTCACTCATCTACTCCAATCTTAGTAGAGCCCTTGCTCTCCACTCACTTGCAAACATGCACACAGAGACAGGAATGAAACTCAAACCCTGGAGGCACAAGGCGACCGTACTAACCACTACACCACCATGCCCTGTTTTATTTCTACAATATTTCTACTAATTATATCTATCTATCTGCTAAGATTGCAGTAGATGAGTGACCTTGTGTAAAATTGTTGGCAGAAGATGTGTTGAGTGAGTAAGTTACTAGGATCAAAGTGTAAAGTGATATTTTGTAGTAAGTAGTAAGACACAGCAGGGTAACACAAATAGTGCAAAGCTATTTTGCTGTTTGTGCTGTGGTCATGCTGTGAACAAAAAACTGTGCCAAACTCTCATTATAGAGTTTTTCAACTAATATATTTATAACTCTTATGGATTTTCAGGATATAATTCTTGGAATTTAATGTACAACAAATTAAATGTACACAGTGTACTATAGTTTAGATTAGTTCAGTAAAACAGCTTTTATTTTCTTCAATGCTGTATCAGAGTTAAAAATTCAATACTAGTTACAATACTACAGATACTAAAAATATAGAAATGTTTTCTGTAGTGCAAATGTTTCTTATTAAATATTTGAACTAATATAGAGTAAGACTCCAACCTTTAAAAATTTTAATGCCACTTTATATTGGATTTATGGTGACTGTATCAACAATTACACATTTGCTGTGGAATACCCTGATGGAATAGGAATTCATCTAATGGAATATATCACATTATTGTAATGTATTACTGTCATATACATGACAGAGACACATTGTGTTACTATGATGAAAGGTTTGCTATTCTGTCTATTATGTAAAGTGATCAGTAATCATGGGAGTTTTCCCTCTTCTTTTCAGAACTGGCTGGACCCATCAAAAGAGATCAAAAAACAAATTCGGGGTAAGTTAAAAAACACAAACAAAAAAAATGTATCTCCTACAGAGACAAACATATCCAAGTACTGTTAAACTGAGTGCCTAATGTACTCCTAAAGTCAGTGCCTAATGTACAATTAAATTTTGTGCTCAGTGGTTAAGGCATTGGACTACGGTTCGGAAGGTCCCAGGTTCAAATCTCACGACCACCAAGTTGTCATCAAAAGTCATTTTTTGTTGTTGTTCTTGCTATTATAATTTGTACTATTATAAATCACAAATAGTATTTAGTAATAACTACAGCAGGTACAAATATGACTATTTTAATAGTCGGGGTAAGTGAACTAATAATAATATGCATTGTAAATTACACACTTTCTTGGTCACTATTAAAACTCATGTTATTAAAACTTTAGTCTTATTATTAGACCTAGATGCCTAGACCTGCTTGATAAAATACTGTAAATGCAGAAACAAAATCCAATAGTAAATATTGTTTTTTTATGCTTAGGTTGTAGCATAGTATAATAGTTACACATAACTGCTCCCATCTAAAAATAAGCACATATGAAAATAACTACATGCATTTGGGTTCATGAATAGTGTTATAAAAAGTTACATTCTAAGGTCCTTAAAGTGTAAAGACCTTTTCTTAACCAGATGTTTTTGCCTGTTGGCTTGCAGTAGGCTCCTGGCAGTTTTCATTTGCTGTCAAGTTCTATCCTCCTGACCCCTCACAGCTAATAGAAGACATCACTCGGTGAGCGCACTGCATTTGCACCTAAATTCTGCACATCCAGATGGTTGATCTCTGCTATTTTTTCTTCAACCTTTACAAATTGCTAATGCAGTATTTTGCCCAACAGCCACAATCTCTACAGATGGTTATATAACTTGCACCTCTTTGCTGTTTTAACTTGGGTTGTAATGATACAACTTGACACGATATAAAAAAATAAATATGATGCCAAAATGTGAAAATTTTAATAATTATGTATATGTAATGCATTAGCACTATTTGAAAACCAGAATCCCAGTCTGCACAACCTGTAAATTTTAAATACTGTATATAGAAAAATTTAACAATTTGCTCTTACAAAGCCTGTGTAATCTGCATTTGAAGGCTGATACCTCCAGAGTCCCAGACACTTTGTTAATTAAATAAAAAATGTATTTAATTAATCCAACCTTAAGATATGATAAACTTGTAGTACATTTTGTACATAGTATTTTGGTCCACCCCTATTTTTACCATATCCCCTTATTCCTAACATGTTGTCAAATATTATTTGTTTAGTTAGTGCATCAGTAATGCAGTAAATATAAGGCAAAATCCTGGACCCTGGTTGCTTTCTGAATGGTTGTGATGCCTTTGTGCCTGTGTGCTTAGGTATTACCTGTGTCTTCAGTTAAGAGAGGACATGCTGTCGGGGCGCTTGCCATGTTCATTTGTCACACACGCTTTGCTAGGCTCATACGTCGTGCAGGCTGAACTGGGAGATTTTGACCCAGATGAGCATGGACTTGACTACATCAGTGAATTCCGCTTCGCTCCCAACCAGACACGTGAGCTAGAAGAGAGGGTTATGGAACTCCATCGCACCTACAGGCAAGGGAGCGAAGCAGAACACAAATATTCACACCCACATTACTCTGATCAGAATAGACAGAACATGTACAGTAACCTTCCAATTGTATTGCCAAATATGTAGATTTTAGATTTCCATTTCATAAAATGCTATAGAATTACAATATTTTTATTGCTTTTTATGAAATAGAAATCTAAAAACTATTATAAAAGCAAATGTAAATACAAAGTATATTTTCACTCAACCTTGTGTTTTTGTTGGTTATAAAAATGGGACACATCATAACTGGCTAACTGACTATAATGACTGAAATGAGGAGACTGAAATGATCATGGAATGTACCTTAATAAGTAAATCCATATGAATATCAGTAAATATATTGGTTAATTATAACCAAATATATCCATTCAAAATATACCTTGCAGTCCTTTAGTCAAAATAATTTATTTTGTGCTCAGAGCAAACAACCTATAAACATGCCCATATACAGTACACTAAATTTGCTGGGCACTCAGGTGTTATTTATTTATTTATCTGATTAATATGAAATGTATTTTACTTCATATTTATTTACTCATTATTCATTGTGGAATGATTAGGATTATGATGATGATAATTAGAATGATGATGTTTCTAATTGTGGTACTATTTTATGTTAATAATGATAATGATGATAATGATTGTGCTTCGCTACAGGGGCATGAGTCCTGCGGAAGCTGAGATGAACTTCCTGGAGAATGCTAAAAAGCTCTCAATGTACGGTGTTGATCTTCATCATGCAAAGGTGCACATCTGCAGCTACATCTAACATTAACTACTTCTAAGAAGAAAGCATAATGATAGAACATGGTGATTAATTATAAGATTAACAATTGTTTATTAGGTATTTTAGGTAACTTAACAAAGAGCTTCTAAAAACTTCCAAAGATGAACAATTAAACAAGAACAATAGAATACATAGTTCAGATATTCACTGCAGTTTATTACAATTATGGGCTGTATGTTAAATAAGCATTTAGTAAAAGTTGCGCCTACATTGTCACAACAGTTTTACTGATGCAAAATGACATGGTAAAAACCCAATCACCTGACTCATTTATACTATTTTTATTGTACTCACCTATTGCTCTTCACACACCCACGCACGCACACACACACACACACACACACACCACTGCAAGGTCTTTACTTAGAAACCCTAGTGGTTGCGTGTTTTGCCTAGTTTGTTAATTTCCTAAAATTGTGCCTGTTGTCTGGATTGTACTTGAATTGGTTAGCTGATTTTTCCAATAAACATCGTCTGCCAAAGTTAACTAACTTAACTAACGAACTCTGATGTTCTCCATATTTACAGTATGTGCATATGTCACATTTAAAGAAGAAAATGCATTGATGGCACAGCTGAGTCACATTTATTGATGAACACAAAACTGTTAAAGGCAATGCTCACAGAAAGAAAATGTCCAAGTAACAACTAAACAGCGAAAGAGTGCCTCCTAAGTGATGAATGTGGTAAATCTTCTTGTAATGCAGCTCAGCAATTGCAGTACACAGGCTACCACAGATGCACAATAACTCTTCCTCCTTTTTTTTTTATATTTCTTTTGTTTTAATTAAGTGGCTAGTCTTGTATTTTTTTACTTGCCACCAAGTCATTTATGTTAAACATGCAACTGAAATACTAAATAAGTGATCTAATAATGATATTGCAAGTTCTATTTTAAGTTGCAGTAACTCACACAAGTAATTAAATTTCAAACCAGTCAAACTAAGTTCACCTTGGATAGGATTTACATAAACTCATGGGAACTTAAAAGATACTAACAGTTTTTCTTCGCAACTTACTATAACTGTAAATGCATTTTATATAAACCACATTTAATTTGTAAATGCACCCATGAAAAATGTACTGCAAATGTATGTGTCCAGCTTGATAACTGAATACCAATGTTTACTTTTTTTTTTAATATGTTTTATGATTTTATTGTGTGTGTGTGTGTGGTATTTTGCAGGACTCTGAGGGCATTGACATAATGTTAGGTGTGTGTTCAAGTGGACTGTTGATCTACAGGGATCGTTTGCGCATTAACCGTTTTGCCTGGCCCAAGATTCTCAAAATCTCCTACAAGAGAAGCAACTTTTACATCAAAATCCGCCCTGGAGAGGTAGAGAAAAAGGTCTTTTGATTTTTCTTTCAGTGTTTTCTTTTTAGAAACTTTTAATATATGCATGTGTACAGGACTTATAATTTGTCATTACATCAGTAATCTTACAATAAATATTTGCATGTAGTAACATAAGTTGGAAAATGTAACTAACAACTCTTAGTAAATGGAAAAACATTTAATATATAGATTATAATAGGACAGTGCTCTAAATGTAATTGATTTAAGTTAAACAGGTCAACCTATTTTATGTGGACACGTCTACATGTAGAAACTGAGAGAAATGTATGATGCCTTAATCACCAATTTTCTGTGATTGTTGTGCCTATCATAAGCTCACATTTTTACTACTGTGAGTGTGAAACAGCCTTTAATCAATTTTACAAATCTCTCCCCCTTCTTAACACTTCTTGAATAATATAATCAAAGACTATACAATATATGCTTATGATTTCTGATGCATCTGAGCATATAACAAGAACCTCTACAAATAAAGTGTGTGTGTGTGTGTGTGTGTGCGTGTGTGTGAGAGAGAGAAGTGAGATTTATAAAGTGACCTCTGCAACGTTTTTAGAAAATAAAATGATATGATCTTATCTTCACATGCAAATAGCACACAATTCAGAAATTATTTACAAATTACAGTGGGTGAATTTTAATGTGTATTACTTTTTGCAAGGCATAGGCGACCTTAGACCTTAGACACTTACCTCAAATGGGCTGAAATTCGTGGCGGATGAGATGTGGAGGTTGTGTGACAGCTCAGCCCAGATGAGGTAGCGGTTGTCCAGCTCCAGTTGTTGGTTGGTCCGCTCCATCTGACTGTTCATCTGGGGATGGTATCTCAGATATTGATCAGACAGCAAAAGGCCTTCCAGAACTGAGCAGTGAACTGGGACCCGCTGTCCGAGACGATGTCTTTCGGGAACCCATACAGGCGGACTACGTTTTCTAATATCAGCTCGACTGTGTTCTTAGCTGAAGGGAGTCCGGCGAGGGCCACCAGATGCACGGCTTTGGAGAACCGATCCACGATGGTCATTATGGTGGTCTTTCCTTCCGAGGCCGGCAGGCCCGTGATGAAATCGATGACTATGTGCGTCCAGGGCCGACGAGGGACCGGAAGCGGTTGGAGTTCTCCCGGCGTCGGCTGGTTGGTGTCCTTTGCCCTGGCGCACACTGGGCATGCCTGGACAGACTCATCGACGTCCCTAGCCATGGAGGGGCCCCAGAAGGCGTGTTGGATTAATTGGAGGGTGTGCTGGAGATGAGTGGCCCCATTGCATGACTTCGGTCTTCGGTGTAGAGTCGTCCAGGCGGCACACCTGCCGGTTTGGTCTCCGTGGCCGACGGTCCCAACGGAGGGGTGCAATGATCCTGGATGGTGGAAGGACAGGCGTGGGGTCCGCCCGGGGAATCTCTTCCTCATGCTGTTGTGAAAGGGCATCTGCCTTGGTGTTCTTAGACCCCAGGCGGTACGATAGATGGAAGTTATAATGTTCGAAGAACAGTGCCCACCGCACCTGCCTCGGGTTGAGTTTTAAATTCCGGATGGCAATTAAGTTCGATGAGCGGCTCGCTGGCGCCCTGGAGCCACTGACGACATTCCTCCAAGGCCCACTTTATGGCCAGCAGCTCGTGGTCCCCTACTCCGTATCGCTGCTGAGTGGCGTCAAATTTCTTGGAGAAGAAGCTACAGGGGTGTAGTTTTTGATCTGGGCCTCGCTGGGAGAGAACAGCCCCGGCTGGTTTGGTTGCATCTGGATTAAGAAGAATTGGAGTGGTGGTGAAGCGATAGCAGAGTTCCCGGAAAGCGGAGATGGCGGTGGTGTTGAGTCTGAAGGGGTGAGAAGATGGTCGCGTCAGGGCGGTTAAAGGTGCCACAACTGTACTGTAGTCCAAGATAAAGTGACGATAGAAGTTCGCAAACCCGAGAAACCGTTGAAGTTGCTTGAAGGTCTTCGATAGGGGCCAATGACGCACAACTTCCAGCTTCTGTGGGTCAATGGCCACAGCCTGGGACGAGATGACAAAACTCAGGAACGTGGTGGAGCGCTTGTGAAAAGCGCATTTCTCCAACTTACAATATAGCTGATGGGCGAGCAATCTCTTGAGGACCACCCTGACGTGTTGGACATGTTCTTCGACTGTGCGTGAGTAGATGAGAATATCGTCCAGATAAACGAACACCTACCGGCCTAGCATGTCTCGGAGGACATTGTTGATAAATTGTTGGAAGGCGGCGGGTGCATTGCAGAGTCCGAATGGAATGACGAGACTTTCGTAATGTCCAGTGTGGGTAATGAAGGCCGTCTTCCACTTATCGCCCTCCCTGATGCGCACCAAGTTGTTGAGCCCCCAATAGTCGACACAGGGGCGAAGGTTGCGGGGGCCTTTTTTCTTCACAAAGAAGAACCCCGCAGCAGCAGGGCGAGGAGGAGGGCCGGATAGTGCCTTGGCGGAGAGCGCTGGATACGGACTCCTCCATCGCCTGCGTCTCAGTGGCTGATAGTGAGTAGTGATGGCCGCGGGGGGGAACAGAGCCTGGCTGAAGATCTATTGCCAGGTCATAGGGGCGATGAGGAGGAAGGTGGGTGGCGCGTCTCTTGCAGAATACTTCAGCCAGGTCCCGATAGGCGGAGGGGATGGCGTTGGTGTCGATGTCGGGGGCCTCGGGCTCCCTAAAACACGTCCCAGCCGGAGCCCGTAGGCAGAGTTCGGTGCTGGTTGGGCCCCACTGTAGGATCCGGTTCTGCGTCCAGGAGATGACGCCTGATGGGATAACGCCTCGACTTTCACTCCCAGTTTCTTGGCATAAGAAGAGTCAATGAAGTTACCTGCAGCACCGGAATCGATGAACGCAGTGCTTCTGACCCGTTTGTGGCCAAACTGGAGGTGTACCTGAACCGTGAGACGGGAGAAGTTGGTTGTGGTAGCGGAGAGTTGGAGTGGGCCCGGTGAGTTGCTCTCCTTTCTCACCGGGCCTGAGCGTTTCCTGGCCGTAGAGGGCAAATCGCTCGGTGGTGTGCCGCCGACCCGCAATAGGCACAGAGTCCCTCTCTGCAGCGGTCAGGGAGCCGCGTCCTAATTGCATGGGTTCCCCGACAGGGGGGTGAAGAAGGTTGAGGATCGGTGTGAGGTGTGGGATAGTGATGACGTGGGTGGCAGCGGCAGAGTCCGTGGGACTGGCCTCGGACGAGAGAGTAGGCGTTGATCTATCCGGAGGGCGAGCTGGATCAGACTCTCCAGTGTAAGGGGAAGCTCTCGTTCGGCGAGTTTTTAATTTGAGAAGCCAGTCCCTCGTAATAGGTCGTCCGGAGGGCGGAGTCTCCCCAGGTTGTCTGCACAGCGAGGGTTCGGAAGTCGGCTGTGTAGCGGCTCACGGACGATCCTCCCTGCCGCAGATGGTATAGCTTGGTGTCGGTCTCCACCTCACCAACAGGGTGTTCGAAGGTAAACTTTAGTTGGCGGGTGAATTCGTTATAGGAGTCTATACTCTGCTGTCTGTCTGGACAACAACGAAACAAGGAGAGCAATGCGCAACTGATCTGTGGAGTATTTGGTCGCATTAAACTCAAACACAAGATCTAGCGCGGTTAGGAAAACACTACACTTCCCGTCCATGCCGTCCCATTTATCCGGTAGTGCTAGGAAAATATCAAATGGGGGAGTGGGTTGTGGCGCGGCAGCCACTGCGACGGGCGGCAGGCTAGCCGGAAAAGAGGCTAACCCAAATTGGTGAGTACTCACAAGAATCACGGTGAAGCATCGGAAATGGCATGGGCAGACTCAATGACTGAGTGATGTGAAGCGCCATCTTGCCTCCTTTTATGCTTCCTGTGTCGCGACTGTACTACTTCTGGGTCGTAGTGCCGGTCGCGGAGCGAGTGTGCATGACATTGCTACTAATCAAAATAAATTTAAAATAATAAATTGATCTTAATAATAATAATAATAATAATAATAATAATAACAATAATAATAACAATAATAATAATTACTATTAATAGCAAGGTAACAATAGCAAGACACTATACATGTTACATTCTCTTTTCATGTATAGTGTAATGTAGCCCCCCCCCTTCCCCAAAGGTCTTATTCTGGACTTGCCCCTGGTGCAAGGCATTCATGTGTGCATGCGCTAGTCTTAGTTTCACTGATTCCACCACCTTATTTGTAGTAACATACCGCTCCTTCTCCCCTCACTCTTTCCAACACATACACACACTGCCCTGCACCTTCAGTATGAACAGTTTGAGAGCACCATTGGCTTTAAACTGCCCAACCATCGAGCTTCCAAACGCTTATGGAAGGTCTGCATTGAACACCACACCTTTTTCAGGTAGGCTCTCCCTGCTTTACCTCACAAACCACTTACCAGTATAAATTATTATTGAGTGCAACACCTATAGCCTAGAAAGACTTGTTGCTGATGGTCAATTTGTATTCTACCCCAATATGATAAATGTATTAGAAATGTATGTAAACATGTAAATGTAAATGGTTGTTGTTATTTTTCTATTTAGAAGTTTATATAAAGGCTTATAATGTATGCCTATCAAAAAAAGAATCTGCAAAGCTATCAACCTTTTTTGACCGCTTGGTAATTCTCATAGGTTGGTGTCTCCTGAACCCCCACCCAAAGGCTTTTTGGTAATTGGCTCAAAGTTCCGCTACAGTGGGCGGACCCAGGCCCAGACTCGTCAGGCGAGTGCATTAATTGACAGGCCGGCCCCTCAGTTTGAGCGATCGGCTAGCCGGAGGCACTTACTCTCACGCAGTCTAGAGGGAGGTATGTTATATTAATTTTTATAATAACAGTACAATTTTCAACCATAACTACATTGACATATATGTACACTTTCACATATTTTACATGTGGTATCACTTCAGAGCAAGCGTTATACATAATTATGATCACAGGATGCGAGTAAAATAGGCACCAGTATGAAGATTGCCTTAATATTTCATCATTGTTATATGAAACATAGAAGGCATACCCCCCCCCTCACCAAAAAAGAAAAAACCCACAAAAAAAATACAGCCCAACAATACAGACAAGCTGAAGGCTGCAAAACAACCTGAATCAAAACAAGCTGGTCTTCAAATAATGCCTCAGCAGTGTCACAGACTGATGCCGTCCTCCATGCCATGCCGCATTGATGCAGTAATTTGTGCTAAAGGAGCCCGCATACACACACACACACACATAGTTGGGGTCATAAATTTACATACACTAATCAGGAACATAAATATAATGGCAATATTGGAATGTCATGCCAAATTTCCCAATATATTGTACCTAGTGTCCACTAAGTGCTGTAAAACAATCCCTTTTATGTTAACACAGAAGCTAACACAATGGCAGTGTTTGTATTAGATGTGATTATTGGCAATTATTTTGGCAAACAGTAATTAATGATTCCCTGGTAAAATGGGATATATTGTGTAGAGTCATACCATTTGTAACACTGTAAAATGTAACAGGTTGTAACACTTTAGAATGGTTAAAGGTTCATAGAAGATGAATATTTATGCAAAGCACTTTGCTTTCACTATACAGATAGTCTCTCATTTTAAGTATTTAATTATTAAAATAATCAAAATTATTAGCCAGTGCAATAGGATATTTGTACTTTTCTGATATTTGCTCAGATTTTAAATATTTTGCTTTGATATATTTTTTGCAGTAAATCTTTTAAGAAATAAGCAAACATTTAACATTTCTTAAGTCACTTTTACTTTAGATTTTCATATTTGAAAGAATTTAAGATGAGGTCATTTAAACAAAAATGGTAAACCATATTTGTGTGTATTTTTAAATGTATTATTCATTAATTCAACTGAATTTTTGAAAAGATTAAATGTATGACTTGTAAGAAATTCTTGGTTGTTTGTTGCTGTTAGCATCTGCTCTGGGCGATACAATGGATAGACTCTCACAGCACACCTCCAGTGACCCTACACACAGTCTCTCCAGAGATGATCTGGACCGGGACTACATTGGGTCTAGTCTGGAACAGGATCTGGACCAGCAGCTGAAGCATACTATAGATAGGAGATCAGACAGAGATGCTACTCCATCAAAGACCATGGTATAGTAGTGATATTAATTATAGACAGATCTATATCTCATTCATTTGAGTAGATCTATATTTCATACTAAATTTTATTAAAAGATTAGATTGTCAGAGGAATGTCATAAATAAGTTTTAATGCAGTGTATTACAAAATTGACAATACTTTTTGATTGCTTAGATGACAAACTAGACACAAACACCTATACTTGTCGCATATATAAAATATTACAAATGAATTTCTGATGGGTAAATCCTATCCTATTGGGTTAAGGCCTTTATTGTGTACATTTAAAGTAGATCTGAATTTTCTTTTATTTATAGAAGACAAATAGTTTTACATATATTGCCAGGAGTCCAACCTATGACAATGGCTCGTCTCTGGCATTACCTTATCTTCTAATTGAAATGTAATCCACCTCCTCTTAAGCATTTCCCTTTGTTCCATTACGTTTCTCCCTAGCTTCCTTTCTTCACTTTACTCTTTTGCCCTTCTCTTTCTCTTCTTATACAGTTTCCTCTTTCTCCTGCTGCTCTGAATATCTATCTATATCCAGCTATTTTTTTCCCCTCTTTTTCTGAATATAACTTCCCTGTGCCTTTTGCCAAGTCTGACAATATACATTTTTCTCTTACCCCTCTTATGATGGTCCCCTGCTTTCTACTAATAGCTTTTTCCTCTTTTCTTTTGCTGGCAGGGGGAGGAGCCTGGCTCTCCTCTAGACTCTAAGGCTGAGGTATTTTATGGTGTCTACCATTTGTCTGTCCTTTTGTGTAAACATAGATCATGCCAAAGGGAAAAAAACAATTATCAAGAGCAGTTATTCACAATTATTAGCAATACCTCGCAACAGGGTGTTCATACATACGTATGTCTTTTCATGCTTCGATGTTTGTACTGGAATCAAAATATTTTAATATCGTGTCTTGTGTTTCGTAATGTTTGCAACAATAGAATTCACCCTTAAACATTTGGAATAAATTTTAATCCTACTTTTTATATTATGGCTTTTACAATTGCATCATATTGATGCTCTGTAACTTGGTTTGTATTGTGTGGTTTAAGTGAAGAGCAGACCTAAATCAGATAGTACAGAAAAAGTAGAATGGTTTACACATATTGCTAAATTACATCATGCCATATAAACCAAAGTACATACATACATAGTATACATACAGTGGTGTGAAAAACTATTTGCCCCCTTCCTGATTTCTTATTCTTTTGCATGTTTGTCACACAAAAT
>JAOVVA010000019.1:13593077-13608083 GCA_028565275.1 Leiocassis micropogon
ATTTAAGTGTGACAAACATGCAAAAGAATAAGAAATCAGGAAGGGGGCAAATAGTTTTTCACACCACTGTAGTTCTTACTACTTTAGTTCCATTTATCAGAATTAAGGGTGACATTTTCTGCACCTGTCCTTGTTTTTTAGGAATGACAATTTAAATATACCAGACTGCATCTCAAAAGAAAGCACTTTTGTCATGTGTGTCATTGGTCTGGGTACATTGTTTAGACATTTGTAATCAATCTTCTTTCAAAAAAGTACCAATTTGGATCAATTTATCTAGGAACAATGACACAACCCTGTACACTCTTTTTAGTTACATGGCTGAATTTAGTGCATTTGTATATGATTTGTTCTCTGTTTGGCTGCTTGCCTTCCCTGTAAATTCAACCATGCTCTGCCTACTTGTCTTCAATCCTAAATCTGTTTCCCCTCCGCCTCTCCCTTCCTGTGCCTCGCCTTGCCTCTCCTTGCACCATATCTCACCCACTCATCCTTTTGACCAGTCGGACCAGGATTTGGCCCCTCGCCATAAACAGGAGGTACTACTTCTGGCACATCCATTCCCTGAGTTGTTGTCTATCTGAAAGGATTCTTATACAAAGACAGATTATCTGTCAATGCAGGTTCTGGGCCTAATTCGAGATGCATTAACTATCAAAGCATGCAGCATATGTTCATGTACTGTTTTTGTTGGTGTTAATTTGATGAATCAATTCTGTTTTTTTGATGGTGTTTATTTTAAGTCTTAATTGTGTGACTTGTGAGTAGCTACACAACTTTTTTAAACCTGAGATAATTTCTTTTTTTTAAAGAATAGATAGCACGAACTTGTCATAAAAAGAAAAAAGTATACCATCAGATTTTTATTTAGCTCCCAGTTTGTATTGCATATCAGTTAAATAATTACATCAGTTTAAACATATTTTACAAGCTGAAATAAGAAAGGTTTGCATTCTTGATTGGTTTGCTTTGTAGCAGTTCCTGGATAAATCTGAAGATGTTCTGCAAAAGCACCAGGCAAGTATCAATGAATTGAAGAGAGCACTGAGGGAGCCCAACAGCAAGCTAGTCCACAGAGAGAAGCGACTTTCTGTGACATCTTCTGGCAGCACCCCAGAGAAAAAAACTGTAAGTTTAAAAGGGTGGTAAGAGAGCCCATGCATTAGGTTCAGGAAGTTAGATATGTTTCATGTGGAACTAAATGCTAGATACATGCAAATTATGAATGTTTAAAATTGTAATCAAAGCATTTAGGCTATATTCACATTACTAGCCTGAAGTGACACGAATTAGATTTTTTTTTACCATACTGTGTTACAGATATGATTTTTTAGGGCTGTCTGAATACACAAATCTAATGTTTTTCAAATTAGATCTTCACTATCATATGTGGTCCTACCTTGGATATATGTCTGATATGTGGTCATGTGACTTGAATGAGAATGATAGATTGGAATACATGTGACTTTTTGACTCTGTGGATGCATAGGGTGCTGATATGATCAGTCAGCAATGGCTGCAGCAGGATTTCTTAGCAGTGCTAGCAGTAGCTGCTAAAATAGATAAAACGGCCTGTCTGGCTTTCTTTCTTGTTCTGAACCTTAATGAATACAGCAGACTAATTGCTTCTTCAAGCATATTATTTTTTATTAAAAATGCATCCTTTGTTTGAAATAAATGAGTGGTCACACAAATGTGACTTGGTTAGCCCAAATGGTGCAAGCAAAAACGTGATGTTCACATACGTGCTGTTTCAAAGCAATGACTTGGAATGTGAATGTAGCCTTTGAGGGGAATTAACCAAACACATCATTAATTTTCTGTCTTATGGTCTATACTAGTAAGAGGATCAATATGATTATGTTGAAAACACAATTCTTGCTTTTAAGCATATTCCATTTAATAATGGACAAACAAGACTATTTTAGGCCCTACATAGAGTAACATACCTGCATCAGACTTTCACTTTACAGCACATCTTATTTTTAGTGGTACAATCTGTATAAACGAAACGCACAAGTCATTGAAACTGTTCACTCTATATTGACATATAGGCCTCTGGAGAGCCCATATTTATTGAGGAGCAAGATGGTTGTCAAACAGACCTGACCCTCAGTTCAAAAGAGGAAAGGAACAAGAACCCTGCTAGAATAGAGACACTACTCACTCAGCAGGAAGAAGATCATGGGGAAATCTGTATGACTCATGTGGGTCCATTGGGAAACTATAGCAGAAAATCAAATAAGATCTCCATCCCATCTCCTGAAAAGCCTCAAAGAACCAAAAATTATGCAATGAAGAATGAGCATACCCATGAATTACATTCTGTTGGCAAGAGGACAAATGACAATGGACTTCCACATGAGAAATATTTGGAGAACAATATGGACACAAATGGCTATGATGACTATTCAAGAGAGACTCACTGGCCTGAAAAGAGATATACTGGCAAAACCCATGTAGAAGATAATGTAAACCTAGTTTTTTGGAATTATGAAGAGAGAATCCAGGGTGAGGTTTCTCCCAATGCAGTAACAGACGAACATATGAGAGATATTTGTAATGGAAACAAATGGGACAGACAAGTTTTGGAAAGTACAGACAACAATGCTATTAGTAAACCCACAACTGAAAACAAGGTAGTTCTAACCAGTGATTCAGTTAAGCGTAATGCTGCTGAACCAGAACCAAAACGAGTAGTTCCCTTGAAACCAGAGAGGTCCAAGAAACTAAAAGGAAAACATGGAGTCAAAGATCAAAGTGAAAGAGACACAATGTATTTAAAGTTATTTGATGAGACAAAAGGAACAAAGTCAGAGGAATCATCTGCAATTGAAAAAATGCAAGCTTTTTCCACACAGCCAAGTATGTCTTTAATCATGGATAGTACTGCAGCAGTTCCAAAAGGAAACTACACAGCTAATGGCTATGTTGGGGAAAGCAGAAAATTTAGCCACCCACCACAAACATGCAGGAAACTATTTCAAGATACAGAAGACAAATCTTATCAGAGACTTAGTGCAGATGAGGACCTTGTGTGCTTTGAAGATACTTCTCCACTGTCTGATTTCTCATCAAACTTAATATTTTCTGGCTTTGAGCAAATGACTCCTCTGTATTCTCATGTCAAGTCCCAGAAGTCAAGAGAGATGCGATCAAAACAGTCTTCTCCTACTGACTCCAGCCACAGCCTTCTCAAGAGCTCCAGTTTAGAATCAGCTCAAAAGAAATCATCGGTAACAACTGCTTGGCATCTGCTTGTCTCTCACAGGAACTATAGGCATCGCATGAATCTTCACATCCTTATGTTATAGTTTTAACCTTTAAGTACATACATCTCGACAGCATAATCACATGTATCTGAGGAGAGATGGGTGAAATGCCCACTTCTACCATTAACCATTGGCTGATTTAAAAAATGCTATGTCATGACTGATTGGATAGGGATCCACTTCTTTTCCTTTTCCCTTCTCTCCACAGCTCAACATCTGCTTGCACATATAAGACAGCTCATAGGATCTTTCATGTAATCTTCATTGCTTTAAGCTTTACGCTTGCTTTAAACAACCGCTGTACATATGGCCTTTCCTTCCAACAGCCCTTCTCTGGTACAATTTTTATATATTAAAAAGGCAATAGTTGTTGCTAGGAACTAAAATATTGCATACTATTATTGCATGCTAAAATTTCATTCAGTAAAATATAGGGGCTTTCGGAAGGGAGACGCCCACAAATGGCTAATTACGTTTAAGCAGAGTATAGAATTAGGGATAGGCTTAATTCATTTAAAGCAATTCCTTGGATGGAACTATATACTGTTGTAAAGTAAAAAGCTTAAGTGATAGTTGAATGCTTTTCTCAAGAGCATGTGATGTTGATGGACTGACCAAAACTTTTCATGAGAATTTTTTTGTTTTTATTACTTTGTGTTTTGACTTTTGCTGATATGTAAGGAAAATTTGGTTTTGTAGCTCCTGTGTAAGCTACAGTTTCTACACTGGGTATGTGTCTTGTGCCATTGAAAATAATTAGTTAAGTAGGCAGATTCTATTAACCCATGAATGATTAATGAAGCTATTGGTTGGTAATTTTGGAAGTTCAAGGATTAGGTACACTTGATTTGTGCTACTATGTAAGATGTAGTTTTGGAGATTTACATCTCTAAATATTTGTGTGTAGCTGGGTCATGCTTAAGCAGAGTAATTAGTTCAGGATCCATTATGCTGTCCAGCCCTTTTGCCTGAAACCTCATGGCTCTAACTTGGACTCCTTTTCCTATTATTTCATTTCACCAGGAACCCCTTCCCACCCCAGCAATTCATGCGGAACCTCAGGAGGAAGTTCAGGTGCCTCATTTTTCCACTCATCCAGTACCTATCATACTTGCAGCATCTTGCTAGTCCATAAATTTAAGTTATATGCCACAAGCTCTATGGGCCCATTTTTTGCTATCATGAACTGCATGCATTGAATTGCATGTCTCATAAAAATTCCTGTCAAAATCACAAAAAGTAATTTGTCCCATTGTGTCTGAAAAAAGCTATGGGGCAAGTAACTTTTGTTTGACTGCATGTATTCATATAAATCACATATTATCACACAATAAGCGCAACTACGATTCACAAAATGAGCCAAGCCTTTTAAGTCTATTGAAACCCCTAAGAATATAAAATGTTATGATTTCTGCACAAAAATTACATTCTCAATTGTGTTGTCTGAATGTGTGCTAATAGTGTTTAGAGTAAAGCCTGCATATATCTGACCCAGTTCTCTTACTCACACATGTACCGGTTCTGAAAAGAACATTTTACTGAATTCATCTTTTCAGTTTTAGCAAATATTTACATTACCACTACATTAGTATAGTTGGACTACTAAATTGTAACAGTCTAACTGTTTAAAACTACATTTGTTTGTAAAATTATATGACATAGTATTAACATATTGATATTGTTATGGGCAAAATATTATGTCAGTAACGAACTATTACAATGGTAAGAGTTTTATCCAGATAGACTTAAAGGAAGTCTTTATATATTTATGTTAATTCAGATCTGGCGATTTTTACAACACAACATTGATTTGGTACATTAGTGTTACATTTTGTGCACCATATACTTTTATTTTTTCCACTAAAGTTTTACCCTTTCTCTGTTTTTTTTAGAGAGAGCCATGGGAGCGGCGACTGGGATCAGTGTCTGAGGATGACCCTGATCCAGATAATCTGTATCTCAAAGAGACCCATCTGGGCATTGAACGCAAATGCTCAAGCATCACTGTTAGCTCCACTTCCAGTTTAGAGGCTGAGGTAGACTTTACTGTCCTCATGGACCTTCAAACAGGGATGGAAGAGTTCTCCAGAGGAATGTCAGAGCTAGGAGAGAAGGACTTCTCGCCTGAACTTTGTGTTTCAGACCGGCCAGCACATCCAGCTTTCTTGCTAGGGTGTGAGCCCATTGTCATTCCGCAGGAGAAACCTGCTGATCTCTTAAGGTTGATGGAAGAACCAAAGCCCATTATAGAACAGAAGCCTGTAGAACAACGTAAACCTGAGGTATATAGTCTTCCGTACATTACTCGGGTAGGAACTACATCACTACCAGTTGGAGAGAAGCCTAAATGTATTTGATCACCTCATTTTATTTTTATTTATTGATTAATTTTTTTGCATTTTACAGGCCATCAAATCAAAGTATGAATTTACTTGGGAATTTCAGTTCATGATTGATTCTCATTCTATTCCATATGATGCTGTCTTCCATAGTCGAATATCAGTCCGTCCAGGTCTGGTTTATTTAATTTCAAAATTCAGTTATGTTTATCATGGCTTTTTTTTTTTTTTAAATCACGCATCATTTTATACTGCTAAGTTTTTAGCAAACGCTGACCTTCTACTTAAGTCCTAGGGAGGACGTGACCTTTTGTTATTCTCTCTTCCTTTTTCTTTTAAGCCTTTTGTGCCAAAAAAAGCTCCAAGGTCAGTGAAGGCTGCTCAGGCATTAAAAAAAGAATCTGCAGATTTTCAAATCCAGCCAGTAAGACAAGATGGCTCAGACACAGCATCTGTACAGCTTCATAGCAGAGAGAGCAGTGACATCATTGTGTCTCAATCTCTAAGAAAAACGGAAGTCAAGATTGAGACGCAGCCGAATGGATCAGAAGTTACCACAACCATAATGGAGATAACAGACCAGGTATACATATTTTACCCTTTCACATAAAAATGGTGAATAGTGGTATGAACTCCCCAGATTATAGTGAACAAATATACGTAAATATAGGAATATACTTTTAATTATCATGCTCTTTGTAGTGATGTAATATTTAGATGATTTGCCCTTATAGGATCATGGTATGAGTGGTCTGCGTGAAGCCCCGTTCTCAGTGACAGAGAGGATCTCTCCTGTAAGTATTCCCAAGCATAATCTAGCATACACTGATCAGCCATAACAGTAACGCCACAGAACACAAACACATTAACATTGATTATCAATTATATCAGTAAACTGGTGACAGGATCATGGCCACCCAAGGCTCTCCCATGCTCAAGAGGACCAAAGGCCAGTCTGTCCAGTCCGATCCTACAGAAAACCCAATGCAGCACAAATCACAGAAAAAAATACATGTTGGACACGATAGCAAGGCATCAGAAAGAACTACCAGTGAACCAATGCCAACCTTATAATGGAGCTGAGCAGGCAGAGAGCCCAAGGTCGCTGACTTGGCCTTCAGACTCCTCAGATCGCAGTCCAATAGAGCTCTCATGGGATGTGCTGGACAAACAAGTCAGAAGGAGGCCCCACTCCACAACAAGCAGCACCCAAAGGATCTGCTGCCAACGTCCTGGTGCCAGACACCACAGCACACACAAGAGGCCCTTCAGCAGAGCCCCCTCCCCTGTTTGCACAACACAAACCCAAAACCTAGGTGGTTTTAATGTGTATACAGAGGGGCCCAAAAAATGTATATACACGTCAACGAAAATGAAAAATATATGCCACTGTTCTAATGGTCACATGATAGCATCAACAAGGGTGTGACAACTGACATCTTTAGAGGAAACATAATGCTATACATTGCTGCCATAATTCAATAAAAAATGGCATAGATACAAACTGTTGAAATGTGTATACATTTTTTGAGCATCTCTGTATATCACTGCACATATACTGCACATATACTGTAATATACTGTAATAATCTTTTCGATTTATAAAAAAATATGATTGTTGTAAGTACATTAACTTTGAGTTTCCTTTCTGCAAAGTATTATTACCATATCCTCTATGTAATTATCATTTTATTGATAATTTTTTGTTTGTTAAATGACTCTATTTCATAATAGCAATGTTAAATTAAGAATTGAGGTGCAAGAACATGGCACTAAGCCTTTTGGTGGAGCAGAGATCTTCTTGATTTCTATGCAGTTTTTCACCTGGGTAAAATTGACATAACCGGAAAAACGGCTTAGAGAAAAAAGAAGGTCCAGCAGGATATGCATTCAAATAAAGTCCTTTGTTAACTCCTGCTCAGTAAAATGGCATGTGCTAATGAAGTACTGTATAGATAACTAGATTCCCCATTAATCCCTACAACTGGCTGACAACTAAGAATTAATATTATAAAGCGTCACACTCTCTGTTGTGCCAATCCAGTCAGCACCTGTACATTTTTTTTTTTTTTACAGACAGCAGCTGTGGGACAAGACAGATAAAAACCTACCGTCCAAATTCATATACACACACAAAAAAAAACTATGCATATTTTAACATGGTTTTACTTTGAAGGCTTAACTTCAGTTTTTACATTTTAGTGTAAGTTTAATTCATCATTAGCTATTTTTAGAAAAAATGATAATGCTATTGTTTTCTTGAACAGGTGAGCTTCGGATCTTTGGCCAGAGAGGGTTCTGGGTCTCCTCTATTTGTAACAGAGAATGTGACATCAGCCACAACACATGTTACCAAAGTAACAACACTACAGTAGAAAACAACATAATTTACAACACAAATTTTAGTAAAAAATCAATAGACCTCTGACCATAGTAAGTCTGGTGATAGTAAGTAAGAGCATTATTTACCAGTGTTTTTTAAATTTTTTTTATAGACAGTAAAAGGAGGATACTCAGAGACAAGAATTGAGAAGAGGATTATCATAACTGGAGATGATGATGTTGACCAAGATCAAGCAAGTTAAAATCATTAAACTAGTAAAACAGAACTGTGTTTCTCTAGGGCTTATGGATTGCTTTGAATTGATAGTTTCTTTTTTCACAGGCACTTGCCATGGCAATAAAAGAAGCCAAGCAACAACATCCTGACATGTTGGTAACCAAGGCCGTAGTTGTCAGGGAAACAGAATCTTCCACACAAGATACACACGAGCAATTCAAGGTATTTGTCATAATCAGTCCCTAAGTGCCTAAAGAACCCTATCCCCTGTGGAAAAAAAAAATCATTTTAGTTCTGCTGCTTCACAAGTGAGGCTCTTTTCATGCAGGCTCAAGCATAATTTCCTTGTGTAACATTGGTTTACCGATAATTTGGTTAGTCATCCATGGTAAAAATTTATATGGTGAAAAAGGTTATATGTTGTTATTCGTCTGAGGTTCTTACCTAATACAAAGACCCAATATGATCAGATGATTGTTATTATGTTTTTTACAAAAAAAAAAAAAAAACTTTGGTTGCCATGAACAGTTTTGTTTCATTTTTTTGAGAACTGGTGACAAATATAACTATTGTTATTTAGAGTGTATATTTAAAGGAAATGACATCATGGTCATGCAGTATTTGCAGAGCTTTAATAATTCAAATAAAACAAAATGCAAATAATTTATAATTAAATTGTGTTAATTATTTGGCTAAATAACATTAACAAATTAGTATTTGCTGGAATAACCCTGATGCTCTCCACTAGTTTTTTACATTGCTGTTGCATAACTTTATACCACTAATTTTGCAAAAAAGCAAACTGCTCAGCTTTACTTGATGGTTTGTGACCTCTTCCTCTTGATGACATCCCAGAAGTTTTCTGGAGTAAATTGCAGTGGTCTCTTATTTTTTTTTTCCAGAACAGAACAGGTCACTGTCATGTGATGATGTTTCTGATTGTTTTCTGAGGAAAGTAATATTCTTGCAAATATATTGTACCCTATTGTATTATAAAAATGTATTTTTAATGAAGTAATTACGAACAAGCCTTATGTGGAAACACATTTAATTTTCAGGCACAATGTAATACAGTGGAATCTTGGATTGGAAGCATGCTTGGATATCAAAACACTCATGTATCAAAGCGAATTTCCCCCTTAGGAAATAATGGAAACATTGGGTTTCACAACCCAAAAATTTTCATATAAAATAATTAATGCAAAATATAAAGTAAAAATAAAACAACTTAACCTGCACTTTATCATTGAAAAGTGTAGTAACGTAAAGCCGACAGTTCTGTAACTTATGCCTTTTTTGACAACATCAGAAAGGCATTTAATAGTTATAACAAAACTAATCACACATTTGAACATTTGAACATGCTAATCCTTACCATTAATCACTACTGCCATCTAGTCGATGGGTGTGCTTCTTGTTCACCTATCCACTGTCATATTCAAACAATCATCTGAGCGGAGTACAAGCAGCTGAACGCGGGAAGCAGAGAACATAGGTGCGTTCCAAACGGCCTGAAGTACCCTGCGAAGTATACTACACAGGGTTTTTAGCCATGTTAAGTGTGATTCCAAACCGCAGGGAGCGAAAATGTTCAGTTTAAAGTGAACTGCGAACATTGTAGGAAACGAGTGAACAACAGGTGTTCACTTCACCAGAAAAGAGAATGAAAAATAAAAATAAATTCCCATCAGCCATTGCGTCTTGCTGCAGTGTGAAAAAATAGAGCTTGAAAAAGGATTTATATATTTATTATCATTATTATCGAGGACAACATCATACCGATTGGAACGCAACTAATCACTGCAAAAGAATGCTAGCTGCAGTGATTGAGACCAGAGTGAGGAGAGGAAGAAGGGGTGGGGGGAAGGGGCTGCTGTGTAGGACACACACCTTCGTGCGAGCACACACACACACACACACACACATACACCTACCTCTGCGCTATCGCAAACACATACCCACCCCACGCGAGCACACATACACACACAAAATAAAAGATGCTTTAGAGAAAAACAGTTGGCTCAGTTGTGATCACGTTACTCTCGGCATCAAAACATTTGGCGTCTCTTTATTGAAGCAATGCTGCCTCCTTTCAGGGTACATGTTCAATAGTGCCATTGTGGGTTCATGATACTTTCTCTTGATTACACAAAATTTTTATGTTTATTGTATATAATTAATTGATCTGGGTGTTGGATAATTGTGGGCTATAGTAAAGGGGAATAACTAAATAAGAAAACATTTTGGGAAATGCTGTCCAGATTTACACAAAATATACAACATTTAGTCATGGGAATACAAATGGCATTAGATAATAGGAATTACTTTTTTTTGGATTTTATACTTTTCAAGAGTTCTCACAGCAATGTTTTACCAAATAAATGCCATAGTTTTGATTTTAACTGTCACGTCCACTGATGTCTTACTTCAGCCACATAATTGATGACATGTTTTTGAACACAAAAACAGCAACTAAGCAGGAAAAGAAGGAAATGGCTTATGCAGAGCAAAAGTAGCAATACACCATCATTTCATCAGCAACTTGTGCTGATCATGTTTAAAGCAGACTTTAAAACTGTAAAGACAATGTAGAACTTATAAATATAATTATTTATAAGACAAAAATTTATTTGCCCAAGGCTGATGTTAATTTATCATTATTGCTCTTTTTCAGTCCTGATCTCTTAGGCTGCCAGGACCATTCACAGGAGAAGTACTGTATTTTAAACCACCTACTGATTGGTGGATCATGGACCCTTACTATCTGGCATCCATTTGTCCTAACCCACAGGATCCAGTGCCTCCCTGGTGGGCACACAGATATACATCCTTCCTTTCACAATTCAAATCTGACATCTGTGCACCCATCTGTCTGTTTTTACATTTAACGTGGTTATGCTGAAATGGAAACTTTTCTCTGTCTGGTTCTCAAATACAATAGGCATCAAATGTGACAATGCGCATGTCATGTTGGACCATTCACCTATTTGAAAGCAAGTATTTCACTAGGTGTATAGAGTGCTATTTGATAGGCAAAAGGAAAGATGACATGTAAGCTTATTTTTCAATCATCTAACCATAGGAAAAGTAACACATCTCAGAAAACATATTCCTGTTACATGATTAGTTAAAGTTAAAATACTGTTAAAGTTTAATTCTCAGACCATTTATGTGCATGTGACAACAGTCACATAAAAGAAACAATCAACAAATCTAAACAATGGGCACCATCAGAATACAGGGGATCAGTGCACTCATCAAACGAGCACGTATGTTGTGCATGGACAGATTGCTGGACACAAGAACAACAGTTTGTGCCGATTATTGAAGGACGTTTCTGAGAAGTAGTGGCTTTCTGAGAAGAGAAAAATTGAAATCATCAGGAAACAGCTCTGAACATGGGTGACACAAATACTTAATTTAACATGACAACAACCAATGTCATTGTTATAAAGATAAATACTGTCTATAGGCTTTGTTCCTTAAAAAAGTGTCATGTTGTAATGAATGTATATTTGGCCATAGGTAACCCTTCATTAATCTTGTATGATTCATGATCAGTTAACAAAATGACATTTTCCATGAGGTGCTAATTCCTAAGGTGAGAACCCCAGTTGAAAAATCCCTATTGAAAAAATATTAGTAAGAGCATCCCTTAACCTCTCTCCAGTTATGCTTTAATCAATCAGGTAATTATGTAATATGAACACGTTCATACGAATGGTTTTGCACAATAATTAAAGAACCAATGAAAATATTTTGATTTATGTTGGTATTTTAAACTAAGAAAAAAAAAGTTATCCCCTAGATATATGGACCCTAATGCTAGCAAAGCAAAATAAAATGTGTTGATTAATTGTCATGTGCATGTCAAACTGCCCAAGTATTAAGTACACTAGTTTTTAGATTAAAAAAAAAAATGAAAGAAGACACAAATATTTTAATTTGGCTTTTCAAATACCTCCACTCTCATCATTCATCCTTTTTTTATTTCTTTCTTCCTTTCTGTTTTTAGGAGAAACTGTCCATCATAATTCACCAAGTCCCATAAAGAAATGTCTTCATAGTTTCACACTGTTTCAATATAATGATTGCTTACTCTGTGGTTGATGTCATGAGTGTTTTATTTTTATTTTCAATAGACTGTGCAGTGATTCTCCTTAAATTCTTCCCTATGTAATGCTAGTGCTGGAACAGCCTAAAGAATGAATGCAGATTTGCTTGTTGTAGTGTTTTATAGGTGAATGGGCTGTAAACTGTACATGTATTACTGTCCTTTAAAATGATACTTGGGGATACTGTGTAAGGATAAAGAATCTCATGCTCTGATTTTCATTAGAAAGCTGACTTGTAGAGGATTGTGTTATGGACCTTTAACAAAGAATTGTACCATGTGAATGTTTCATATAGGCACACCTTTAACTTGAAAATATCATGGGTAGAATTAGAGCATTAAGACATTTAAGCAGTACATTTACAGACTTAAATGGAGTGGTTTTCCAGACAAGGTTAAAAATAAAGTTTTTATAGTGTCATACTTTTAGAAGAATAAAATATGGCTATTTAACTTTCTAGCTTTAGCTCCCTAATTAAATTAAGGTATCTTTCATTAAAGTCACACAAAGTAACAGATAGGAAAATAGAAATCCACGTTTTTATTTTTAAACATGTGGTTCTGATTTGTGCTTTATCTGGCCACATATACTCTAGCTAATTTTCATTATCAATATACTAATCATTAACATATAGCAATCTTAGAACAAACTACTCATCCTTGGCATTGAATTTTCACAGCTTGTTGTGCACTGTCTTTCATTTTATTTTTAAAATTGTATTAGTCAAGGTATTCTACACACTGATCCGTAATTGATAGATAAACCCTTCAGCAATCAGCACTATTTAGCAAAAAAAAACAAAAAAAAACATAACAATAGTAATAAAATACAATTAATGGCTGGAAAACCACCCCTAGTTTATTTATTTATTCATTTATTTATAATTAGAACTACAAAAGTGCCATGGAAAGCTGCTAACTTCATTCCAAGCCATTCATCAGCTACTTAACCCAGACTTCCATCTCAAACCAAGACCTCCAATATAAGCCTATTGCTGATTTAGCAGTGCGATTTATCCTGCTTGTTATTTTACAGTATAGTTTTCTCCCATTCTCCCACTGAGGAAGGGTTTATGAGAGATGATTTGGTAAGGAAATTGGTGACATCTTTTGAGCAGATGTTGCTTACATTACAGGTCTGGGGTCATAACCTCACCCTGCCTTTCCTAATAACGATTAATCATGTGCCATGGATGTCATGTGCAAAAGGACAACAAATCTTACTGATGAAAACAGCTCTGCATCTCTGCATACTGTATGTGACCCATCACATCAAATTAGCTGGTAAGTTGAATAGGTTTAAATGTGACAAATCACCTGATTTGATGTGATGGGTCACATGATCTATTTTTTTGTTTTGTTTTTGCATTTACACTACTTTAACTTGTACTCTGTAACTGCTACTGCTTGGTTTCCTGTGTTTGGTGTACAGTGGTCTACATTAAATAAATTGGCCAATTAATGCCATGTGGTGTCATAAATTAGTGTGCCTTTATTATGCAGTAGCAAAACAATAGCCTTCTCTAAAAATAAAATAAACCTGGATATAAGCTGGGGCACAGGGGTGTAGTGGTTAGCACTTTGGCTTTGCACCTTCAGGGTTGAGGGTTCGAGTCTTGCATCAGGTTGTTGAGGTTGCTCCCTGTGTTCGGTGGGTTACCTCCCATAGTCCAAAGACTTGCTAATCCAAATTGCCAGTAAATATGTTAGATACATATTCAGTGTTCTAAAGGATGTGCAGTCTATGAAACGTTTTCAAAACTATGAACACATTCAAATTCTGACATTTTATTTTTGTCACTTTTTATGCTATTAAGTCCTAAATACTTTTGTTATGTTTATTTGTTTATTTAAAACCTATTAATCTTTTGCAAAGACAACTTGTGCTGAGCAGCTGCATAGATTGAGCAAATGAACTTTCTACACAATATATTGCAAGTTTAATTAAATGAAACTTAATTTATATAAATTGTTAATACAGTATCTAATTCACAGCAGCTTGAGCTTATTTATTCTACAGCAGAAAACAGGGGCCTTAAACATTACATACCTAAACAATATACATCTTGCCAAAAATGACATATCAACAGGACACCAAAAATCAAGGAAATAGTAATACAGTAGGAAGGCTGACAACATAGGATATAAAAAAAACTTCAGTGGTCAGAATGTGTAGCACTAGAGAGTGTGTTTAAGAGAATTATGATGACTCAACTCTCCAGTGTTATTACAACCTTTATGTAAAACACATGGTCTTTGTAAACATGCATTCATACTGTACATATATTTTAAGCAGGCTATCTGAATCAGTAATTATCCAAATGTTATGAATGAAATCTTAAATAAGATTTAGTTTGTAACATCTTAAATAATAACGTTTTTAATATGGTGAATGAAATCTTATCTAATATTATGTCCATGCCAGTTTAAAGAAGAAAATATTGAAAAAGGAAAAAAATTCTTATGGTGTTTTTATGTTCAAATAAAGATGACTGGGTTTTGGAAAAGGGTAAATTATATTTACAATCATACAGATTTATGGATATTGAAATAACAAAAGTCTCTCTTTATAACTACAAACAGTACATATTGTAAGTACTGTAGCAATGATTTTACTTAAAATTACATGGAAAATGCATGTGTTAACTGGAACTTCCTACAAGTCTACCTGAGTCTTCAATAACTACCTGGACTCCATATTAACATCAATTAACATCAGCTA
>JAOVVA010000019.1:13627012-13646443 GCA_028565275.1 Leiocassis micropogon
AGTGGGGACTACATTTTAGAATACACTAACAAAATTGCTTGCCTTATTCTAATATTGTACTCCAGAATAAGAGATTATTTGCTACAAACAAGTTTTTTAAAAGGTTTTTAATTATTCAATGTATATCTCATGAGACGTATAAAATAAAGGGTGTGACATACAGGACATGACCACAATAGCCATGGGACTTTTCTGGACAATGGTGCGAATTCCTGGGAAAGAAGCATAACAGCAGTAGTCGCTACGGTTGTCTTTTTCTAGCACATTTGAAATGTACAGGTTCCCATTCAACCCCATGGATACTCGGTCATCCTGTTCAATGTGTTGAAGACCTGCAAACAGTACCAAGAAACCAGCTGTGTGGAGAACACTTCATTTTATGATACAGTATTAATATTAATCAATAAAAAAATAACACATATAATAATTTAGGACTCCTGAGTACAGAAAGTGTTATCTTGATCAACCACAGTGACACTAGCAAATCATGGTCTCTGAGCTAATGCATGTAGAATGGGGTGGATAGCACATTTGTTTAAGTGAGCATCAGTGAATGTCTTGGAGGAAGCATGTAATAGTTTTCACCCTCCTTTGTTGATAATTTTTAGTCATGTTACTCAACCTTAACCAGCCTTAACTGTTGAGTGTAAATTGACAAAGAATAAATAAGAGATAACATTTTAGGGTTGGTGTCACCAGTTTGGTTGCCTGTCCACACCAGTCAGCCCCAGTCTCATCATACAGTGACTGACAACCCGAGAAAGCTGAAAACCAAATACCAACAGCAATTTTTGCTACAAAGCAGAAATTATACCAAAATATAACTATCTATCCTCTCCTATGTACATGAGCTCGGAAAGGTTTAATATTGGCTAGCATTGCTGTGATTGAGAAGAGAGAGAGTACGCCTGCTTTATGCTTCAGTGTCAAGTCTAACCTTACACCAAGTGTTTACACCAAGTGGTTTACAGCATTGTGGCCTACACCAAGTGGTTTACAGCATTGTGAACATTTATACTTATGCACTGATGTGCCTGTGTCACTCTGCAATTACACTGCCAAACCACTAGTTGGCAGTGGGGTTTCTGTCTTCATCACACTCCGCTGAGGTTTTTTTTTTTGGTGTACTACAAACAATGGCAAATAAAACTGAACGGATGTTGATGGACTTGGAGCTAATAGATGTTGAACAGTTACTTAGACTAAAATTATTGGATTGCAGAAATGAAGACATTGGAGGAGAAGGTCAGTATAATGTTTAACTTAATTAAAAATGGAAGTGTAGAAACTGAAAATACTACCAGATGGACAAATGACAGTTGTTGCGGTCTGTGTCACTGCAACATGCAGTTGCATTTCTGGGGAGGTACACATCCGGCTACACAATAGGGTACGTGGATACATAAGACCAAGGGGGTAAACTTAAAGCAGAAACACAAATCAGCCTTTAGCCAGGTAAGCACAGACAATTTTGCTTTCTTGGCTGATATCCATAGGCAGGTGCAGCATCCTCAGGATTCATGGAGATTGCATTTTCTCCCCATACCTGGTGGTTTTCCTTCAGGTACTCTGGTTTCCTCAATTTCCATAGCAGGGCACAAGCATACACACCATACTTTATTACACTCTATGGGCAATTTGGAAGTTCCAGTTTGCCTACACTGCATGTCTTTGGACTGTTGGAGGTAACCATAGCTCCGGGGGAAACTCATCAAGCACAGGGAGAACATTCCACACCTGAAGGTGGGACTGATGACTGACTGGTGAACCTTGAAGATGTGAGGCCACAATACTAATCACTATTACATCAACTTAAAAAAATGACTAACCAATATTCATCCAGTAAAGGTTGCGAGGTAAAATGCCTTCTGGTGGGTTACATTCCAAAACCACTGGATCTCCCACTTTAACCACAGCTGGCAGTATTTGTTGTTTTGGAAATTTTGGTGAAGCTTTGGAAAAATTGCAAAAAGGAAAAAATTTGAATTGTTAGAAAACGCAAAGTCCTATCAGCAATACATATCATGTACTGTAATAAGCAACAGCACTGATATTTCTGAAAAAATAACTTACCAGGTACAATAAAATGTGTTTCCTTTGACATTGCTACTCCGAGCGTATTGGATGCATAGCATCTGTATTTACCCTGGTATTCTGCAAGGTATTTGTTGTTTGGGATAACAAAACTTCCATTGTTTTCAAAGTTTTTGAGTCTTGGGTCATTATGTGGATTAAACTTAAAGCCATTTTTAGTCCAGTGAAACCTATAAATTTCAAAATTCAGAATAAAAATTAGAGTTCTTAACCAACCTAATTTGTATATACTGTAATAAATACCACCAAACCTAAACTGTACAAATATCTTTGTGGGATTTATAATAGAGGAAATAAAAAACATCATATGTTTATGTCATGTGCTGGTCTAACTCACACTGGTTTTGGATTTCCTGTAGCTTCACATGTCAAAGTGAAATTATGATCAATTGGAAGTGCAACAATTGATCCCACAGACTGTGCTGTGATTGTTGGTGGCTGCTCCACTGCAGAAAAAATATGAAAAAATATTTAGGATTTAAAATATCATTGTTGTCATAGGTTAAAAATGATCTATTACTGTATGAATATACTGTATGTGTGATCATTTCCACATAAAATTAGAGTGCAGTAGCTTTTTTTACAGAGAGACAGAGAGAGAGGAAAAAGAAATACAAAAAATGAGGAATATGGGAAGGAACAAAATAGGAAAATCTTGCATGTGAAACATATAATAATTATATTGTTAGTCACTATTAATAATTTCATTCTTTTTTTTATTCTTTTACTAATACTGCCTGTCTATGTGGACCACTTCTAATGTAACTACTCAGGGCATCTGTAATTAATTACAAGAATGTGTAGTTATAGAACTGCATATCACGGAAATACACATGCTCAGCTTTAAATCATGTGTATATCATAACAAAGAATGATCATCCATTGAGTAAATGGAGGATCATCCATCTAAAAAAGTTCAAAGATGAATATTATTTAATTTGTTACTTTTAAATTCACTCCCACATCACAAAAATTGTGTAGCATTGTCAAATTACCAACAGCATGCAGTAGCACATTTTAAAATTACTTTGTGGTGGTTAGATCTTTGACAATTTTTTAAAAAGTCTCTATTGATGTTCGCTACAAATCCACAGAGAGATTAGTCCTGACTTACGTGGAGTGAATGGTATATGGCTGATGAGGTAGCCACTCAAAGCAAGTTTATGTTTGAAAATTTCAATTTTCAATTTTACCAACCTTTTCAAAATCAAGGAATTAGCCTTAATTTTATCTTGTCAACATGTTTCTGGTACACAGTCTTGGCAAAACAAACAAACAAAAAAGATTGTACATTCTAATATTTCATTGGGCCACCATCAGCTTTGATTGTGGTGCACATTTGCCATGGCATTGTTTCAACATTTATTTTTGTTCAGAAGATTTTCTGTGGGGCTAAGATCAGGACTCTTTGGTGCCAGTTAATGTGTGAAAATGAATCCTTATGCTCCCAGAAATACTTTTTCACAAGTTTAGCCAAATGAATCTTTGCATTGTTATTCTGTAATATGCCCAAGCCATCAGGGGAAAGAAATCCATTGATCTCACATCCTGGTGACATTCAAACAGCATAACATTTGCTAAGCTTAGACCTGGCCAACTGAAGCAACCCCAGATTATAACACTGCCTCCAGAGGCTTGTATGTTGGGCATGAAGTGTGCATCAATTCATGCACTTCTCTTCTTACCCTGAAAAGATAATCACTCTAGAATCTGGACTCATCAGAACAAATCACCTTGTTCCATTGTGCTAAAGTCTAACCTTTTTGTTTCTTGCAAATAGCAGCTTTTTCCAATCTGCCTCACTAAAAACTTATTTTTATATAACCACACAGCTGTTTAGTCCCAACCCTTCGGTTATTACATTGTGCTGTTGGAAATTGTCTAACTTTCACAAATAAACTTTACTCTAATTTAATTAATTATTGTTGCTTTTTTATTTGATGAAACTTCACCAAACATGTACAGGTGTATCTAAATAAATTAGAACATCAAAAAGTTTATTTATTTCCTTAATTCAATTCAAAAGTGAAACTCATATATTATACAGATTCATTACACACAGACTGATATATTTCAAGTGTTTATTTCCTTTTGATAAATTTTGATAATTATGGCTTACAGCTAAAGAAATCCCAAAATTCACTATCTCAGAAAATTAGACTTAAAAATTAAGATGAATAACAAAAAAAAAAGATTATTAACACAGAAATGTTGGACTTCTGAAAAGTATGAACATGTATAGCTCTCAATACTTGGTCAGGGCTCACTTTACATGAATTACTGCAGCAATGCGGTGTGGCATGGAGGCGATCAGTCTGTGGCACTCCTGACATGTTATGGAAGCCCAGGTTGCTCTGATAGCCTTCAGCTCTTCTGCGTTGTTGGATTTGGTGTCTTGCATCTTCTTTATCACGGTACCCCATAGATTCTCTATGGGTTTAGGTCGGGTGATTTTGCTGGTCCATCAAGCACAGGGATACCATGATTCTTTAACCAGATATTACTGTAGTACTTTTGGCAGTGTGGGCAGGTGCCAAGTCCTGCTGGAAAATGAAATCGGCATCTCTATAAAGCTGGTCAGCAGAGGGAAGTATGAAGTGCTATAAAACTTTCTGATTGACGTCTGCACTGACCTTGGACCTGATAAGACACAGTGGACCAACACCAGATGACATGGCTCCTCAAACCACCAGTGACTGCAAACTTTACACTGGACTTCAAGCAACTTGGATTCTGTGCCTCTTCTCTCTTCCTCCAGACCTTGATTTCCAAATGAAATGGAAAACTTACTTTCATCTGATAAGAGGACTTTGGCCCGCTGTTTCACAATATTAAAATTTTCTGTGATGCTGAATTTTAGGTTTTCATTAGCTGTAAGCCACAATAATCAAAATTAAAAGAACTAAACACTTGAAATATATCATTCTGTGTGTAGTAAAGCTATATAATATATGAGTTCCACTTTTTGAATTGAATTACGGAAATAAATAAATTTTCCGATGATATTCTAATTTATTGAATTACACCTGTAAGTGATCTCTATTTCTAATTTTTTTCCGACCACATTTTATCTATGAAGTTGACAATTCAGCAGGACTTGCAGGATTTAATAAGGTTCTTAATACAATTCCAGTAATTTTAATGTTTCTTTGTTTGATGCAGTACAAACAATATAAACATTTTAAAATGGTGACTTTATTGGGCAGGAAATATAATTTTGTAATATTTTCTTTTCAAACTGATCATCAGTTTTGCATCACAGTATAAAATGAATGAAAAATGATTAAAAATGATTACATTTTGCATGACACACAGCTGGCAGATTTTAGAACAATATCAACACTTCATGATAAGTGAAGTGAAGATATTTCCTGTGCTATACAGTGGCCACTGCCACGAGTAATTTGAATGTGTTCAAAAAATTTTTTGAGCATGATTAAGCCAAAAGATATTGACGATTTACACTCTGTTACTGCTGTTGCAGTCACTCAGACAGTAATAAATGACAGGTATGCATTGCTCGATGTGTACATTCGGTGAAATCATGTTATACACTTAACAAAGCTATGTGGAATAGAAAGAAATAATATTTAAAAAAGTCAAATATGCAGGAGCAATTTGTGTCCAAGGCACATGAGATTCATGCTTTGTGTGTGAAAAGATAATGTAAGAAAGCTGTGGAAAGCTGGTTACTTTTTCTGGTTCTGTCCCCTATTCCTGTAATGTTATTATTCTTAGGTAATGACTGAATGACACCCGCTCGATTGATGGACAAGAAGATGTCATATGTTGCTGTACTATGATAGGTAGCTGTCATGTCAAGGGGACTAAAACTGGACTAAAACTGAATTATTATTGATACTAAAATGCATACTTAAATTAACTCAAACCCAGCTGCAGGCTGTTTTATCCATTGTGCCAAATCTGTTGGAGATGGAGTTGTTGATGTTTGAATAATTAATAAAATTCAAACTAATATACAGTAGCTAAATATTTTAGCATTTTGTTCTTTTTAACACCTTTGTGCAAATATACAAAAATATTCTATATCAGTTTGCAATGCTGGGTTCATTTTATAAATGAAAAACAATAAAATGGTTATCCTCCATATGTTTGAAAATGATTGCAGGTATAATTTAGTGTAAATACACATTTATTAAACATGTTTTACATAAAATGTTATTAGAATGTATTAGTTAAAGGATGCACCCAGTTTCAAAGGATAATGCAGTAAGCATCCACTGAGACATTTTATGACCAGGCTACTTACCCTGCGAAGGTACATGTAGACTATATCCAATAGAAATGAAGGTGAACAGGAGCCCAGCATCAATGATCCTGAGTACACTCATCCCATCAACCTGGTGTGGGCACTGATTCCCACCAACTTCTTAGTCAACACACGTCACAGACAAAAGAGATCTACGTTAAGAAAAATTTAAGTAAAAAATATGGTAGCCAGCGTGGACATTTTTAAGCGTTTGAGGCACAAAATTTAGGCATACAATTTTATAGAAGGGCTTTTATTACAATGTTACACAGAAAAATATATATGTATTGTAGTTTTTAAGTGCACACTGCACAGGGGTGTCAAGTATGTTCATGTATTTTGTAACGGGTTTGGCACACGGGCGGCAACAACAAACATGGACACGAGGCGATGTCTTACAGAAAAGGTGTAATTTTATTTAGGATGAAAGGGAAGAAAAGGGTTAAATAAGGCAAAAAGGGAAGGAAAGGTGTGCACATGCAGGTCTGGCATGCAGAGTGGCGCATGCTCGCGGCTGTCCTCGCTGCGGTGATCAAAGGGCGGAATACCATTCATGAAGTCCCTGGGGTGCATTCCATTGCCCCACTTGCGTGCCACTCTTTCTCGGTTTCCTCTCACGACTCTGCTCAGTGACTTCTTTTAGTTCAACACCGATAAGCCAACAGACCCCACGCTACATTCCCCGCTGTATTTTATAGCGCGGAGAGAAGTACCCATTAGAACCCATACCCATTAGTGGGGATTAATCATCGCCTTTAATTGTTTCTGTTCCAAAGAAACCCCATCCTGCTTTCCTCAATGATTATCGCCCTGTAGCCCTCACCTCAGTAGTGATGAAGTGCTTTGAACGGCTGGTCAGAGACTTCATCATCTCCTCACTTCCTGACACACTGGACCCATTACAGTTTGCATACCACCCGAACCTCTCTACAGATGATGCCATCTCTCATTTCCTCCACACATCACTCACTCACCTGGACACTCGGAAGGGGAATTATATTAAAATGCTCTTCATCGACTACAGCTCAGCATTTAATACCATAATTCCCTCCACACTCACCACCAAGCTGGAGCACCTGGGACTCAGCTCATTTATGTGTCAGTGGATCTCCAAATTTCTAACTGGTGGACCACAGGCAGTAAGGATGGGCAGACATGTCTCAGCCTCCCTCACTCTGAGCACTGGAGCCCCCCAGGGTTGTGTTCTGAGCCCCCTGCTGTACTCTTTGTACACGTACGACTTCGTGGCCACTACCAACTCCACCACCGTCATCAAGTTTGCTGACGACACCATAGTGGTGGGCCTGATCACGAACAACGATAAGACGGGCTACTGAGAGGAGATTGTAAATCTGGAGAAATGGTGCCAGAGGAACAATCTCCTCCTAAACGTCAGCAAGATAAAAGATTATTAACTTATGGACTTTAGTACAAAGCAGGAGAGGAACTACCAGACCCCCGTCATCAACAGGAGCCCAGTGGAGAGAGTGAACAGCTTCAGATACCTCGGTGTTCACATCACGCAGGACCTGTCATGGCCCTGTCACATCAACACCGTGGTGAAAAAGGCCCGGCAGCATCTCTACCACCTCAGATGTTTGAGAGATTTTAGACTGCCCTCCAAGGTGCTCAGAAACTTTTACTCCTGCACCATAGAGAGCATCTTGACGGAAAACATCACAACCTGGTTCGGGAATAGCACCATGCAGGACAGGCGAGCCCTACAGAGGGTGGTGCGATCAGCTGAGCTCATCATCCTCTACGAGCTCCCTGAACTGCACTCAATCTACAGCAAGCGGTGCTGAACCAAGGCTAGGAAGATCGTGAAGGCCCTCAGCCACCCCAGCAATGGACTGTTCTCTCTGTTGCGGTTCGGAAAGCGATTTCACTTCCTGAAGGCCAACACAGAGAGCCTGAGGAGGAGCTTCTTCCCTCAGGCGATCAGATCACTCAACCACAACACAACACAGGACTAATACCATTTTCAAAACATCCACAATCATGACATTGTCTCTCGCACTCATCCTGGACACTCATGGACACTTATGGACACATTCAAGCACACTTAATATTTATGTCTCATTCTTGGATCATGCACACAAGTCACTTTAATAATAAGTCACTTTCATGTATATTTGCACACCCCCCGGTCATTTTTCTTTATTTATACAAAAAGTGAAATTTTTTCTATTGCACAGAATATTTTTATTTTTATTTGTACAGAAATATTTTTACTCTCTTTTCACCTAGTTAAAATTTATTTTTTATTTAATTTTATTTTCTACTGTATTTCTTTTTTATTCATATTTCTTTCTTATAAATAAGCTTTTACTTGTCACTGGCGGTCGTGTAAGCATTTCACTGCATATCGTTCTGTGTATGACTTTGTATGTGACAAATAAAATTTGAATTTGAATTTGAGCCGGTGCCCATTCCAGCAGCCCTGCCCCTTCACACACCTGCACACACTTGCTCGGAGTGAGCAAGGAGTGATATAAGGATTAGGGGCACACCTATCACAGGCACATGCCGTGACGATTTGTAATAAGGCATGTAAAGAGGGCAATTCCGTAAAACAACCTTCCAATGAAAATATATTTTACCAAAGTTTTTTTTACTCTACTACGTATAATAACAGAAATGTCAACATCTGGTGATTCAAATACTTATGTGATGTCTCTCTTCAAATTTTTAAAGCATTTGTTTTATTTTAAGTGCATGATTTTTCATAGTTAGGTAAGTGGCATTTTCAGGAATGTCACATCCATAACGGTAAATATTCCTCATCAATGGGCAATTATAATAAAGAATTATAATAAAGTAACTATCTTAGGTTCTGTGAAGAGGCATCCATTCATTATCTGGGTAAAGCCGATTAATGCTTCTGGTTGTGCATTTTAATTTGAAGAATTCCTAAAAAAGATCGTCACATCTATAACATGTTTAGGTCTTACTCTGTAAAACTACTTACAGTTTTTCACTGTAAATTCTACGGTTATCGCAAGTTTTGTGAAATGCAGTTTTATCCTGTAGCATTTATACAGTATTATTATTATTTATTACTGTTAAATTTATTTAACATTTTTACAGTGTAAAAATCAACTGAAACCGCAGATAACACTTAGAATTATTAGCTGCATTGATATTCAATAATAGCTCAATCAGAAGAAAAAATGCACCATGTAACCACCACAATTAGAACAAACTGGAGATTTTGAATTAAAATTAGAGAGAAGGTATAACCTTTTAATAATCATTTTAGAAGGAAATTATTAACTATGTACAATTAATACTTAATACTTATTAATACTTTATACAATATTTTTTTTGTGCTGTGATAAATATATTCCTTTTATGTACATTTGCCCTATGTGGGGGTAACATTAGGTGATCTGATGAGCTTCTAGGAGGGAAGTTTATTGTTCTTAATGAGCATATGTCTGTTTTCCACCTGTTTCAAAAGTACAAGAGCTCTATGTGCTCCTAAAATTGCGGCTTAATTAGAAAGAACGACAAGAATGCAAATAATCTTCCTCAGACACAATGTTGGAAAAAACTCTTCTTCTTCTGTTATATTTATGGCAAATTTAATGCTTCACACCGGAAAGAACCACTTTGTGCATGTCAAAAAAGGTACATTTTAATTAAACGCTTTGAGCATGTAAATGCAGATCTAATCAGATTAGTGATATATAGTATTACTGGTAAGGCTGGAATCCCTAATTGGGTAAATTTAAATCGGAATAAAGAAATGTGGTCCATATAACCATGCAAGAATGGAAGAGCATTTTTTTTCCTTTACACATCTAAAGTATTAACTATAAAGATCCATTAGTTAATTACTTGTAATGATTACTTAATCATTAATAATAACTTGGCAGTAATAATTATTAAGCAGAATGCTACATTTGTCCTACAGAACCACTGTAGCTCTTTTATTTATTCTTTTTAAAAAAACTGAATAATATGCAGAGGATAAGGTTAGATGGAGGCATATCATTCGTCATGGCGACCCCTGAAAGGGAACAGCCGAAAATCAAAGAAGAAGAAGAAGAAGACCTTATCTTTCGACAAAATTATATAATTACATAGTATATTTGAAACATATAAGCAGAACTGAGATTTATACGACTGCAGCATGATTAGTTTCTTATGTTTTCAGGTACATGTATTGGTGCCATGAACAGTTTTGTCTTACAATATTTCTCCTAAATGTAAAATATAATGGTTATTTAGGGTGTAAATTCAAAGGAAATGACAACATCGCAACACATCAAAATAACCCAAGATCATACAGTATTTGCAGAGCTTTAATAACTCAAATTTAAAAAATGCAAATAATTTGTAAAAAATTGTGTTAATGCTTTGGCTAAATAACACTAATGAATTGTGTTTGGTCAGTATTTGGTGGAATAACCCTGATTTGCAATGACAGGTTTCATACATTTTGGCTCTACACCAGTTTTTCACATTGCTGTTGGGTAACTTTATACCACTCTTTTTGCAAAAAAGCAAACAGCTCAGCTTTGCTTGATGGTTTGTGACCATCCATCTTTCTCTTGATGACATTCCAGAAGTTTTCTGGAGCAGTGGTCTCTTATTTTTTTCTAGAGCTGGATATATACCTCCAACCTATTATATCCAGCTCTGGAGGTTGAAGGTAGTAGGTTACCAACCTATAGTACCAGGTCTATAGGTTGAAGGAAGTTCCATGGTTGCATGGCACCTAATGAACAATCCCAGTCCCAGTAAACATGCCAAAGGCTCATTCCAGGCATTCTATCTCAATGATGTGTTTGCAGGACAAGACAACTAAAAGACCCACCAGCCATGTCAAATAAAAAATGTTAATAGCGAGAGAACAATGAAAGAAAGAGAGCTCCAGTGCAAACAATTGTAAAAATAAATAAATAAACTGTATTACCTCAGACACAAAAAAGGAACAATATATTTCAGAGTGTAACCACAGGTCTCCAGATTCAAGCCTGTTCATTGTTAAAGGCTAAAAGGCTTTTTAAGTGGCCATCTAATTTGGTCATCACATTCTACTTGCCAAACGGTTTCCATTACCAGAGAATTACCATATACCATAGAAAATAACCAACCCAAACTCTGTGTCAGGTCTCATACACTATATAACACAATGAGAACCACTAACATAGTGAAGTAAAAAGACACCTTTACCTGTAGTCTGAACATCCTCATAACACTACAGCAAACATAAGATAATATTTAATTCTTTTCTTTTTTTTTTTTTTACTAAATATAAGTCCTTTTTAATAGTCCAAGTCCATGGATTCCTAATACTGGTAGCATTAAGTGGTTATTGGCATGCAAAAACTTCATTAGATCACACTGCAGCATGGTTAGCAAATCATTATTATATAATTCATTTTAAATGTTCCCTCACACGTTCCTGTAATGTTCTACTTGACTGTGTATATTTAGATAAGTAAGCTTAAGCTAAGGGTTACGTAAAGCTGTTTGCAGAAACTTGTTTGGCAGAAGAACCAAAAAGATCTTTTAATTTTGTCACATACAGATAGCAGTAGCACTCTGACACAATTACAAACAAAACAGTTAAAAACTGTGTTAATGAAGTCAGTGGTTACATCAAGATAGACAAACAAATGCTAGATAGTCACTGCTAAACTGATGTTACAACCAATATATTTTTCTTCTGTCATTGGAGAGATTTACAGTATGTAAAATAGAAATGTGCAAAGATCCCAGAGACTGTCCTATATATATATATATATATATATATATATAAATTTTTTTTATGAACAATCATAAATAATTCAAATCAAATAAATGAAACGTTACTTACTTCCAAGTTCCACTATGTAGTATCCTTAACAAACCAGTTGAACAGCTTAGTCTCACCAAAACACAGGACAGAAATAGTTATTTCTATTATTCTATTAAATACATGTCCACGCTCTCAGCATGCTGCATGAAGCCACACATTCTGGTTCTCTCTCTCTCTCTCTCTCCCTCCCACACACACACACACACACACACACACACACACACACACACACACACACACACACAGATGTTTCAAACTACTTGAGCAAAGCACTAAAGGAAAGTCACTCAGTAAACGTGTGTAAGCAAAGCCCCTCCCTAGGCTACAAAGCTCATTTTGCTGAGGACAAACATTCCAGCAAAGCCTGATCTATTCAACTTTAATTAAAGTACGGCACAGGAAGTGACAGAATTCCTCACTGTCGTATGTAGTAAATTCCAGGTATTATGGTAGTAATTATTTTTTTTACATGTAAAAATGTAGTCATTTTAGGGTTTGAACAAAAATTGTCAAAAAAAAAGATTGGAACCTTATTTATTAATGCAGTATACACTATTATATAATCTCTTTTGATTATTCTATATAATCTTATATATAATAATTATTATTATATAAATTATCATTTATCTAATCTTTTTTGCCAGTAATATTATTGCCTATTTAATATAATGTATAAGTCCAAAAGATCTGTCGCAAAACAAGTCAGCTTATTGCCAGGCCACCATATACAAATCTGGGTATTACCCTGCAATGGCAATACTATTTCAGGCTAAAATTAAAACACAATTTAGAAAGGACATAAAATAGTCTGATTTGTAAACACAATGACCTCGAATTACTATATAGTATAACAGAAATTCTGTTGGGTCGTTTGGATGGAAGAACTATTCAAGTGAAGATCGGCTCAGAGGTATTAAGTCAGTATAAGTTAGAAAATGGGACTCACAGGAGACTTTTGTCAAACTCGTTATTCCACGAGGAACACCAGCAGGCGAACTCGACACTTGCCTTAAAGCTTTCAGTTTTTGGAAACACGTCAAGACAAATACCCTGTCGAGCAACGTGAGAGTGTGTGTTTTCGGTGAACCACCTCAGAATTGTTTAATTGGGTTAAAGACTTTTTGGATGTAAGAACATCACAGGAGTTCCTTAACAAATGTAACAGCATCATCATTAAATTTTATGTCATAATATATCTTTATTTGATTGAAAGCTCATCATTAGGTCCATGTACTATGCGGGTGAAGCTACAGGTAAACCACAAGCATACACATACAAACAAACAAAAAGGTTTTAGCCATCATATAGCCAACAGTCTGAATGGAATTTTTGTAATAACTTTCCTCCCTGTTCACACTGTGAGTAACCAGATTTTAAAAGGCCAGTACCTTATTTCTGATTGACGTACATGCAAAACAGAGACTTTTTGTTTAATATAAGTCAAACAGAGTTGCACAAGTAAATGTTGTTGACACCAGTTTGTTCTTCAGAAGTCTTGAACTGAGTCATTTCCTAGAGTGGAAAATGTAATTGTTCTCACTAATGGGAGGTATTTTTAAAGATGAATAAGTGGAATAGATGCCCAGACATGTCTAATAAATACAGAGATTAACATGGGAATGTGGCTTTATCATCTCTAAGTGTAAAAAACAAACCAGTGTGACAAAACCAGGTTGATTACTTAGCTGTTACAATAATTAGTGGGCTCATGAGACCCTGGGAATTTGAGGAATTAATTATGCTGATCAAATTCTTGTATGCATGTATGTATGTATGTATAGAAAGTATGACTTTATAGAAATTTTATATACTGTTGCACAGACAAGCTATGCTTATTAAATATTAAAAGAATCAAATAATTGATAAGAGTATTAACTTTTGGCATGGGTCAAAAAGAAACATTAACTCACTCACTCACTCACTCACTCACTCACTCATTAATTTTCTATACCACTTTTACTGTACAAAGTTTTAGGAGGTCTGGATCCTATGCCAGATGACTAGAAGCACTGGGCGGGGTACAACCTGGGTGGGGTGCCAATCCAACTCAGGGCACAAGCATTCACACAGTCTTTACAGGCAATTTGAAAATGCCAGTTAGCCTACTCTGCATGTCTTTGGACTGTGCGAGGAAACCAGGGCACTTGGAGAAAACCCACCAAGCATGCAGAAAACATGAAAACTTAAAGGCGGGCTCAAGCCCTCAACTAGAAGGTGCGAGGCCACAATTCTCATGCCACTATGCCATCATCTTGCCTAAAAACAGACACATGCTTTAATTTTAAGACTTTGATTTTTGTCATGTTTCTTGGGTCTTAGTAACTAGCGGTTGCAGCATGTACTCCTAACCATATACATAACATATTCTACTTTAACTTGTACACTTGTATTGTTATTGAAAACCAAAAAATATTTTATGGTTGCATTTCTCTCAGTGGAAGGTGGGCAGGATTGTTAGTTTGTATTCGAAAAATTTTGTCTTGTATGCTTTTTAAATTTGGAAATATACGTTTCAATTTACATTTAACAAGTTCTGTTGTGAAATAGGTTTTAGCATTTGCTACTGAAATACTGTAAAATATTAACCTCTTGAGGCCCAAATGTCCTCAGTATGAAGCCATAAAATATTCTTCCAACTATATTGTCTGTATATCCTTGTGTAATCCTAATATGAGAACAGTTAGGCAAAATTATTGTGCCAAACTTCAATGTATAATTATCAGGTACTAATAAAGAGAATTACTGAAAAAAAATATCTGGGGTATTAGGAGGTTAAAGATTAAGGAATTTATTACATTAATAGGATAAAATATCACAACATGACTACTTTTAATACTGTCAGCTGCTTTGTAAGATCCGGAGATTCTGTTTGTTTTGCACACATTCCACATTTGTACCGTCACTAGAACAATCTCACTAATAAAAATTTACAAACTCTTTATGAAAATTATGAACACTTTACGTGCAATGTGTAGTAATTTTCCATGGATGGATGACATTTAAGGCAAATTATAAAAAGAGCACATTTACAGTATGTTAAACAAACATATGCTTAATCTTTACAATGGTTCATGTGAAATAGTTCATTATGAATGTAATACGATACATTTAAGCTGAAACCTGAAACATTTAAACAAACCTGTTAAATTAGTCAATAAGTCACTCAAGTAAGAATTTACAGGAAATACACAAACAAACAGCTCTTTTCTGTCCTGCATTTACATTTTTGTTTTTTAAGTCATATTATATAAAAACCTATACTGCATATAACATATTTGTAAACAAAACAGAAATTTCACTGTGTGTCTCTATAATCATTTAATCAGACACATTCCTAAACAAACACACACCCAGACATACATGCATCTTTGTACAGTTTGAATGGCTTTTGACCTAGGACACAGTACATAGAGGAGCTGCATAATTTCACTAACGATGACACTGTTCATGAGTGTCACGCATGAAGTATGCACTCAGACTTAATGATAAACTGGTGATCAGTCATTTCAGTTGGATATGTGAGATCAGAGTTGCAAAAATCCATCAACACGTCAGCTGATGTGAACATTAATGTTAGTATTATATCCCTAAAAATAAATATTGTACACATCAATATTTGTTGACATCCTTAAAGTATATAAGACAATGATCACATCTTGAATGAACATAGCATCTTAATATTTCTTAAAATTTCTAGCTTGTAAAGTTCATATACTGCTTATTATAAATTGCATCTAAAAGCAACATACTGTAGGTCTACTCTAAAAAAGTTTTGAGTTTTAAAGTTTTTCCTTAGGATTAGGAAACATTAGGAAAAATGTTTCATTATAGAAAGTTCATAAAATACTCTTACCTTCAGCAACTTCTCTCTCCCTGACACCTGTGTAATATCTTACAAATATTTAGGCCTGTAGTGAAAATAGACAAGCATGAACAAAGCCATGAAAGTTCCTAGAACTGACCGCAGATACCATATAACAAACCTATGATCGTCTACTGACAGCTGGAACCTGTAAAACCAGTGGGTTTGCACTCAGGCAGTGGAGGAAAAAAAACGGTATGTACATTTAAATAGTGTACGCCTTGGGCTCAAATTGCAAAAACATCTGCAAAAGAAACTATATGGATTGTAAAAAGTGTATATATGTTTTAGATAACTCATGCTTTTTAATGTTGAAAATGTAGGAATCATTTTGTGACTTAATTATGTATGTGGGGCAAATGCGTGTATTTATTATTGTGTGCTGCACATTAAGTATTAAGTATACAGAAGACCATGAGTTAATAAGACGTTCGATATGGTAAACATAGTGCAATCAATATACAGTACATTAGCACACAAAAATCACTGCTCATGTATACTGTGAGCTCCTGCACCATCCTTCTTAAATATTTCTGACACAGCATATTCCATGTTTTTCACAAACGTCTTTTAAAAGTCCGAAAATATTCTTAAAAACGGCATATCAGTTTATAGCACATGGAACAGACTGTGAGAGAGAGAGCGAGAGAGAGTTCAATTTAGCCTCTGCAGCTTTTCTATGGATTGCTCCTGTATTTGGGTCACATAGAAAAAGCATCTAACAGCATTTTAAAATCCTCTACTGCGTCCTTCAAGAAATCACTGTATTTCAGTACTCTTAATGTCTTCCTCAATCTTAGTAGGCATTAGGGCATGAATATATCACTACTTAAACCTATGTATCACAGAAGTACTGAAAGTTATTAGTTTACTATAAAGACCCCACTTCTCCAACCTCAACTGTAACATTGTGCATGGCAGCATAAAGCAACATAAAGCCATGTAATATGCCAAATAAATGGTGAGTGAAACATTAAACATGCTCACTTCCCAATTTCACATGTTTGCCACTACTGCCTGACAAACATAAAATCATCCTCAGTGGTATTTAGTGAATAAAACCTTTGCGACTGTAACTCTAGCTGAATTTCTACATGGTGTGCCTGGAGCCCTTCCTTTCAGTTAAATTCAATGCATGCATTACATTTTTAAATAAGATTTTATTTCTAAAACACAAGGATAAGGAATAAATACATGAAAGGTTAACAGAAAAAGTGGGGTAAGACGTCATTCCAGCCCATACTTGTTTGCAGTTTCATAACCGATTCCCATCGATTCACCTTTTATCCTCTTATACGTGCTACAACAAAGCCCCGAGTGAAAATGGAAGAATCATTATTGCAAATCCCCTGGTCACATAGAAAAAGAAATCACATAAAAACAAAAGACAAAGATATGATGGCTAAATTACAGAAATTGTTAGCAGATTTAGATTTTACTGTAGATGCAGTAGGCTTATTGTTCCGTACACTGAGTAATATGTCACTCCCCTTATCCTTATTATTCACTAATGTGTATCATAGCAACCACATTTTGGCACAAGTGTACACAAAATGTATTTGTTCCTATCAGTTATTGTATGAGCATGAGTTGTATGATGAATGTTCATGATCTGCTTTGACAAGCTAACAGTAAAATGTTTGCCAAGTAAGAATAAAGACTTTCAGATTGTGAGTTCAGTGTTCATGGTGGCCATAACCACTATGCACTATGCTTGTTCATGTAACTGTAAATGTAAATGTAACTGGCAATTTGTTGCTGCTCAGGTTCTGTTCCGGAGCTTGAAAATGACCATGTTAACATTAATGAGAATAGAAAGGGGCAACATATGGTGTGGCATTTAAAATATTCCATTCTAGTGGCATTTGTAAACCCTCTTTAACCCCAAATCATAATTTTTACCACATTATGCCAGTATGCCATCTTAGCACAAAGTCCTCAACCTTTTATGCGTTACTTTGTGCTTTATTTTGCTGAACACCAAAAAAAAATTAATGAATGAAATGAAATATCCTACTTTTTACATCTGTCATTGTACAAATAATATATTGGTATACAAGTTGTCATTATGAAAATCTCACTTTGCTGTATCCAGTCTTTTAATGGAATCATACTGTATGAGCTGATTTGACTGAGTACTGCAGAAGCACACTCATTTATACCTGTTGATGACGCCTTCATTCACACCCTAACCTTTTTACAATTATACATCCCTTTGTCAGAACTACCTCAGGTTTGTATTAACAAATACATTTTCCACACCCACACAAGACAAAGCAGGGACCTATTTTAATGTTCTTGTATTGCTCACAAAAATAAATCACTGTTTATAATTTGGAAATTACTGTAGTTTATCTGTAGATCTGCAGATTACTGTAGTTTCATGTAGATCATCCTCCAGCCTTCTAGCAGCCTTCTTTAGAAGCAAGGAATGATTTTTTTATTTTTGAAGTGTAATTGTGTGAGTCATGCTCTGATTACTGATCAATTTTTCTTTCATTATTATTTCGCAAAATTTCACAAAATTTCACACGTTTCCAGTGCCAGATGAGTGTGACTGTTCAGAAACAAATTATAATGCCTTTCTGTAAGGGGAATTAGACTGTGTAATTATAATGCCTGGTGAAAATGTGGTGCAGCTCACCCACATTAGCATTTTGATGGATGATGCATGAATGAGTGTGTTTGTTCTAGTCTGTGTGCATCAGTGAAAGGCACCATTAACACCAGGTCAAGAAGATTGCAGTGGGTTAGGTCATGGCAAGAGTGAAGGGCAGAGTCGGGGTGCTATGAAATGTTTTCTGACAAAAATAGGTTTGTGTGTGTGTGTGTGAGTGTGTGTGTGTGAGTGTGTGTCTGTGTGTGTGAGTGTGTGTGTGTGAGTGTGTGTCTGTGTGTGTGTGTGTGTGTGTGAGAGAGAGAGAGAGAGAGAGAGAGAGAGAGAGAGAGAGAGATTAAAAAAACAAACATAGGCAAGTCCTTAGCAATGTATTTAACAGCATCTAACAATTCACCTGCAGAGGGCCCTATGACTCATTCTAATGACATGAAATGAAGGCACTGCCTAAGCTGTGTTTGTATGTGTGTGTATTTCACAATCCCTCAAGCAATGTTAAAAAAAATGCTTTGCACGTTCTTTTTCCTCACCTGTTACTAATTATAGAGAATACATGAGATTTGGAGATCATACTTTGAATCACAGCAACTGCCTTTCTCCTTCATACAGAGATCAAGGAGCATAGTGTCTCCGATGAGTGACAAGAAATGTAAAAATCATGTTAGTCAACCTCTCGTTGATTCCTTCATACTGTCACGAACGGGGTGTTATGGCATGTGTTGAACGCCGTGGGCAGTGAGGGCAGGCACAGAGGCAGAGGGGTGTGTAGTCAAAAA
>JAOVVA010000019.1:13661883-13680395 GCA_028565275.1 Leiocassis micropogon
ATATATATACAGTTCCAACGGAGTAATCTGATGAGAGACATTCCAAAAGTGGTGATAATACATGGCTCTGGAATGTTTAACTATATGTATCTCTTTATGTTACAGATGTTTTAACAATCATTAATTACACTAACTGTTGGTCACCAACATGGGTGAAAGTGGGTTGGTAAGGTCCATAGTACAGCAAAGAGGGGAGAGCAGCTACCTGCCAAAACCCACATGCAAAACTCATCATTGAAGCACTTAAAAAAAAATACACACACATTTGATAATTTTATGTCATCTTAAACAAAACTTAGTAATTGCTTTGAAGTGATACCAAACTTTCTCTGGACCTTCCAAAGCTACCGTTTTATGCAAGGCTGAATCCAAACCCCTTTCTAACCCCTGATCTACTTGGTATGTGGAAAAGAGATTGTACACCCTACATAATGCATTAGCTTTTTATTTTATGCAATTTGGGATTCAACCCTGAAACCCCCAAAATTTGCTAAGATTTTAAAGTGGAATAAGTGGAAATATAAAATAAATCTCATAACTTTTCTCAGGACTGTACACCACCTCCAGTCAGAATTTAAAACTACTTTGTGTGGTCTGTTTCCTAGTTATTAAGGAAATTAAAGTATTTCTAATAGATTTTAACTCACTAGGGTAATTAACCTAATCTGCAGGTCTTTGGACTGTGGGAGGAAACAGGAGTGCCCGGAGGAAACCCACTAAGCACGGGAAGAACATGCAAACTCCATGCACACAGAGACGGGAATCGAGCCTGGCCAGGATTCGAACCCGGACCCTGGAGATGCAAGGCGACAGAGCTATATGGAATATTCTAACCTCTTTGTTTCCAAAGTTATTTTATGCATAGGGTTGCACTTTAATCCTTATCTAATGTTCTATCCAGATGGCTCTGAATGTCCTCAAGGCCAAACTACTTTACAATATATGCTGGTAAAAAGTAAGCAAAGACTAAAAGCATCTTAAATAAAATGCTAGATTGTGATTAATCTTGGCTCTATTGCTATTTTGGGTTTAGTGTTGTTACTATGTCTTTGTGACCCTAAACTAGCAATAAAGTCAGGATGAATCCAGTTAGAGTCAAGGCTAAAACTTGCCCTAAAATTCAACACTAAAACCAAATTAGCATTTGAGTCAAGTTTTGATTTAATCTGTACTGTAACTCTAATCTGGTTTTAGACTTGACTCTAACACTAGTGTGGACTTAATCTTGACACTAATGCTAAATTCTGGTTAGTCTTGACTTTAATGCAAGTTTGGGCTTAGGCATGACTCTGCTGATAGTTTTGGTTAGACCAAATTAGTGTTAGAGTCAAGTTTTGACTTAGTCTTGACTTTAATGCTAGTTTAGGCATAGTCTTTACTCTAAAACTAGCTTGGGCTTAAGTATTGACGTTATGACAAAGCTAAAACTTTGCGATGGGTAAACATGATGTACAGATTTCAATTGTAAAAAGTTACAGAGTGTAGATGCATAGCTGACATCCCTAGTAAAAAAAAAAAAAAAAAAAAGTACACTTTCGTGTATTACAAATATATTCAAATGTTCTGTAGTCAGAGGTGGGTAGTAACAAGTTACATTTACTCCGTTACACTTACTTGAGTAACTTTTAAAAAAAAATACTTCTGAGTAGTTTTACTGTATAATACTTTTTACTTTTACTTGAGTAGATTTGTGACGAAGAAACACTACTCTTACTCCTCTACATTCGGCTACACTTGACTCGTCACTTTTCTAACCATTTATTCTACACATGCTGCTAGTAGATCTAGTGCTTGATTGTTTCACCAATCAGACGCAGCAACAATAATCACATGACTCCATTTGACCAATCAGCCACGGTAATAATACACAAACACAAACAAAAACACAAACAATAATATTATTTTTTATAATATCTAAAAAAAACATTAAGATGGAAACAGTTACTCAATACTTGAATAGTCTTTTCACCGAATACTTTTTTAGTTAAATGACTACTTTTTACTTCTACTCGAGTAATATTATTTTGAAGTACAGTTACTCTTACTTGAGTAAATTTTTTTGGCTACTCTACCCACCTCTGTCTATAGTACATTGCAAATATACTAACAAAAAACATGTACCATCATTTAATATATAAAAAGTATGCTTATATTATGCTGTTACCAATTTTTAAAATAAAACTTTAAACATACTTAAAAATAATTGTATTATAGTACACTTTCCAAAATTAGGTTATAGAAAAATATCCTTTTTTTCTTTTAAAAATATCTTTGAAATAATCATGTACAGAAAGTATACATTAGGATACAAATTTGAAAACAGAGTTGTCTCAGTATATGATTCAGTATGAAATCACCTCAGTGTGGCTGCACACAGACCTATAGTTTTTGCTGCAAAATAGACAAACTATACTCCCTATGTCTTCTCAATCATTTTCAAATCTGGCTTCTAGGATGCATATATAATGATATATTTTAATAATATAATTTAAAAATATATATATTTTTTAAATACTTTGTGATTTGCCGTTTCTATAATGCAAGGTTTTGGTTAGTCTTTACTTTAACAATAGTTTGGGCTTAAGCTTTTCTATATTACAAGATTGTGCTTAGTCTTTATTATAACACTAGGTTGTGCTCAGTCTTCCCAATAATGATAAATTGGGCTTTGTCCTTACCATATCATTAGTTTGGTCTTTGTCTTTACTATATCATCAGGTTGGACACTATACAAGCAGTATACAAATTAAATCAAATTTAATTAAATGTAATTAATTGAACAGAATTGAATGGAATTGAATTAAATGGAATAAATATAGATGACTGTCAATAGTTTAGAGATATTTAGGAGTTAAATTAAATGTGAATTTTGGGTGTTTAAATAGCAAATATTTATATGAATGTACAGTATGAGATGAATAGGGACTAAGTGAACTGCCTTTGCTTCAAGGTTAGGTCTTATCTGACTGACTATTATCAGATATTGAATGATCACTTTCCTATGCATATAAAGGCAAACTCACTACAGTATATGCTTACAGTATATGTCCACTGCTCATAAACACTGCTATGCTGATAAGAGCTTTATGCTCTAGCAAAGACATATGACAAAACCCTGTTTAATAAAGATGACAGATGTGACCAGGAAGTTAGACACTGTGTCCTGAGTAACTTCAACTCATTTAATTCCGACAAGACCAAAAAATGTCCATTAGAGCCATGGGCAGCTAGATGAGATCTCTCTGATTATGTAATAACTCTTGATGATCCTTTTAGCTGCATCATGAGCAGCACTGAAAGACCTTGGTGGAATTATTCATTCCAGTGTCTCATTTGAAGCTAATGTAAAGGACTGAATGGTCTCAGCCCACAATACTTGTATGAATTTTATTTCTATAATGATCCACCACATCTGCTTCAATCAGAAGGTGCAGGTTCTTTATCAGTACTCTGAATAATTAAGACTTCAGCAAGGGCAAAGCTTTTATCCCTAAAAGAAGATACTAAAAAGCTATGCAGTATCCTTCCAGAGTTTGAGATTTTGTTGTTGATGGTGGAATGGTGAAACTCTTTTTGTCCCAAGGGGGCCCTCATGCCTTTTGTCCTAATTACAAAATTCTATTTTATAGCAAATGATAGTCATCATAGCCACCTATCAAGTTGTTACTCATGTACAGGGTTAGAAATTAGCACCTGCCACTTGTCAAAGTGTGTAATTTTGTGTGGTGGTGAATTTGCTCAACTTACCAGCCATGTTGGCAGATCCGTAAAAGTATCATACTTAATCAAATAGCGCAATTGTAACAGGGTGATTTATGAAAAAGAAAATGGCCCAATTAAAAAAAAATCTCCTCCTCCAAACCCCCTAATAAGGGCTTAGGCCCCAGTGCATAAATCTCCAGTGACACCCCTGGCTAGGCCTCCTGGAGTACCTGCCTGCACTCTCTCACAATGTACACCCTTTCAAACCAGTGCAGGATAACAGCATAGCTAAAAATCTATTCTCTCCTTCTCTTGAGCTGTAGATGTACTCCTGCCTGATGTAATGTCGGTGTCTGATCCTGACACACTTCCACTATTGTAACTCCTCTCACACTGTGGACCTGCCAGATATACCCTGATACTAAACGGAATTCATGTTAAATCTTACCCTTGATTCAATAAATATTGAATTTTGATGATTGTAAGAAGAGCTACTGTAATATTAAATACTGTCCTGTAGTTATCACAGGATTTTTAATTTAATTAAATTTGTATTGAATTAAAGTGTTTAGCAACTTGTGCAAACTGTGTTGTCAACTATTAGGACTTGGGAGTGTTGTTGACAGCTGCTATGTCATGACTTATCTGCAACACACACCCATACATACATACATACCCACAGAACCACCCACCCCCACACGCTCACGTTATACAACTAAGATAAAGTATCATCTTCATACCTTACTTCTCATAAGCCGATTAACTTAGCTTTTTTGGAACATATGATGTAGGGTTTTTTTTTTTCATATTAAATGCTAAATGCATGTAGTAACTTTAAATAACTGGGGTAGCTCAGTGGTTAAGGCGTTGGTTGATTAGAAGATCCCAGGTTCAAACCCCAGCACCACCGAGTTGCCACCGCTGGGCTGATGAACAAGGCCCTTAACTCTCAGATGTACAATAAGATAAAAATACAAATGTTATTCGCTCGGGATAAGGAAATCTGCCAACTGCTGTCAATGTAAATGGTAAGTTTATATAACAAAATGAAATGATTGTTTGGGTTGTCAGTAATGCCTTCATTAGCAAGTTAATTTCCCTTAGATTTTTTTTTGTTAGATATGTAATAATGCCTACTTTATATTTGCCTGGATAAAGAGCTATGTGATTTCTTTTATTCGCCTTCAGTAAGGTGAGGTTGTAAAACACTACAGATGGGATGCTAGTTTATTTTAGAGCACCAGCAAATATACAGTACATTCACAAATTCATTCACACACAGTATGTGGCAATTTAGGATATCCTATTCCAGACACCCAGAAGTGGTGGAAGACTATAGATCCTGGAGGAAACCCATGTGGACACATGGGATCACATGGACAGAAACTCTAACATACACATACCACAACTTGAGTTCAGGGTCAAACCAGGGATCTTGCAGCTGTGCAGCAGCAACTATTTCTGCTGCCCTACCATTCCCAGCTGCTGTAAGAAATAGCATAATTATGAAAATACATTATCTAACATAAATTTGATCCAGAGTCACACAGTCATACAAATGCCCACCAACACGTGGGACAAAACGTGCAAGTGGAAAATGTGCAAGTGGACACCTAGCATCAGTTCTTTGGCACATATCAAATCTTCCAACACTCTGATTCACTGGAGGAAATGAATAGTGGACAAATTATCAGAGGCAGCCAGTGCAACTCTAGGCTTTCTCCTGTTTCCTCCTGTCTGTCAAAAACATGCCATTATGCTGGTTGGCTACTCAAAAAAAATGTGTGTCTGGGAATGGTGATGAATTATGGTGATCCGAAGATGAAGAAGATCGAAGATGTTGCATTGTCGCGATTCCCACCCCGGGGTGTGTGTGCATGGAGTTTGCATGTTTTCCCCATGCCTGGTGGGTTGCCTCAGTGGATTCCGGTTTCCTCCCACATGCAGATTAGGCTAATTTAGTCCCCCAAACTGCCTGTAGTGTGTGTGTGTGTGTGTGTGTGTGTGTGTGTGTGTGTGTGTGTGTGTGTGTGTGTGTGTGTGTTTGTGTGTGCCTTGTGATGGATTGGCACCCTGTCCAGGGTGTACCCCGCCTTGTGCCCTAAGTCTCTTGGGATAGGCCCTGAATAGGTCTGTATAGATGATGAGTGAGTGAGATAAACACAGGTTGTGGCATGGTGGCTTAGTGGTTAGCACTGTTGCCTTCTACCTCCAGGGTCTGGGTTCGATTCCCACCTCGACGTCTGTGTGGATGTTTTCCCCGTGCTTAGTGGGTTGCCTCCGTGGACTCCGGTTTCCTCCCGCAGTCCAGAGACATTCTAACTGAGCTTCCCAAATTGCCTGTAGTGTGTGATTGAGCATGTGTGTATGAGTGTGTGCCCTGCCCAGTCCAGGGTGTACTCCACCTAGTGCCTTAAGTCTCCTGGGACAGACTCCAGGCCCCCCGCAACCCTGTATACAGGATAAAGCGGTATAGACGACGAGTGAATAAGTAAGAGAGAGTGAGTGAGAGATAAAAACAGGTGTAAAGCTGTTCTGGAATGTTCGTGTCAGGCGGTGGCGCTCGCGCTCACTGTGCTCGTGCGAGTGTATAATATTTCGCCGGAGCAGCTCTCGAGTGTTTTGCGCCGTTTTTCCGCTTCACGCACATTTTCTCCTCGCGAGGCTAAATGACTGTACACGGGGAATGAGAACGTAGATCATGACAGGGGCGACGTCTCTCCGTCTGTCTCTGTTTATCTGTTTCTCGGGCTGAGTAATTGATTAAGGGATTGTGCAGCCATCGTGGAAACATAAAGGGAGGTGAGGAGAAACCGAGTGAAAAGAGGGAGAACGGGGGCAAATGGGCTGTAGTTCCCCCTCCTGCTCCCAGAGAGAGAGTGAGAGAGAGAGAGAGAGAGAGTTACCTGTCCGTGGCTGCAGAGGTGAAGCGGTTTTTTTTCCCCTTCTCTCTCTCCATAGCTGTTAAGGGGGGAATGCTTGCCACTCGTTATTAGTGATCCAATGTACGTCTCACTCGCCATCACTCGCACAGGCTGAAGAGGGACATTTCGGAGGAGGACGGCGCAGAACGGTGAAGTAGGCTACGCTCCCTTTCATCATTTTAACGCTCGTACGCGCAAAATATTTCGATATGAACACGCAGGGGACGCGCGTTATCATCTCTCCTCACCCTCGTCTGTACGTGTGTGTGTGTGTGTGTGTGTGTGTGTATACATCTAGATTCATATAGTCATTCAGCGTCACATAGTGCTTATTATTCTGCCTGGAATCTTAATAGCGCATTCGCTGTGCTCGCGCTCCACGTTCGAAGTGTGTGTGTGTGTGTGTGTGTGAGTTCGTACGCGCGCGCGCGAGTGTTTGGATCATTCCCTTCGAAGCTGGTTGACGTCCATGCTGATCCTCTAGAAATACTGCTTTGTAATGTCCTTCTGCATTTTTAATGATCAAGCATGCTTTTCTGCTTATCCATGAATTATTCCCCCCCCCCACGAGAAGCTTATGTGTCAGTTATATAAAATAACAAATGCATTTCACATCTGGAACGTGGTCTTGTATCTTGCACTCGTGTCAGACTACAAAACGCACATGCAGTGATTGACACCCAAGCCTGTGCCAATACAGAGCTACTTTATTTAATTTCTGTACCAGTGCTTGGTGTAAAAGCTCTCCAGCCGAATCTAAAACGTTCCCAGATGTTTAATGTGTCAGATATGCTGCCTATTTTCCTTCACACGGAAGATCCACTTATCCTGAATGCACTGGTGCTTTAACTGCGGTACTGCAAGCTCCAGTGGTATTGCTGAACATTATCATTTATTGATAAGATACCAAAAATTACCACCAAAAATGACACCAGACCGTTTCGGTGTAATAGACAGTGTGAGGTACAAAGTTGGTGAATATTCCGGTTCTAGCCACCACTCGTATTAATCATATTACCCTGAATGAAGTATATTTTAATAAAGTTATTAACTGACTGCTGGTGTTGAATGTGAATACATTTTCTGTCTGAACTCCCTGTTTCTGTGTTAATGAGAGTCTCTCACCCTAGGCGTGAGGCAGTATGATTAATGAAGGGGGTGTGAATAATTTTAGTTACAGTATAGTGTATAAGAGCTCAGTGTGACACAGATGTTTGGTGAAAGTAAATTTTAGACATATGTAAAATGCATTTTTTTTCTTAGTCCGGGTTAGGCAGAGGCAAATCCTTAACGACTCTCTCTAAATCTGTATGACTAGTTTTGGTCATTTCTATTGCTGTGACATGTTAAGGTGATAAAATACATGTTTTCCTTTCCATTAATGAAGCTCGCTCTGCTCAACTGGTGATGTACTGCATGCAGCTGACACATAGGACAATCAAGTTTGTAGGCGGTTGTTTCTTATACAAAATTGAGATGTTTGCATTGTTCATTGTCATTTTTTAAATAAGCATTTTCTATTTGAATATAGAGAACATTAAATTAGATCATTAATTGTTGTAGCATTCTAACATTAGAAAATTTGAAATTTAGAAACTTAGAAATTCTAACATTAGAAAATTAGGGGCATGGATATCATGCTCTACTGATTTTTCAATTGAACTAAGTAGATACGCACAGCGTTAATAGTGATCAAAAACCCATTCTTTTTCATTTCGAACCTCAGCATCTGCCTGAAAAAAAATATTCAGGTGGGATTAAAATGATCAGCTCAGTGCAAAATTGATCTAAAAACAGTTGGTAATTTTATAATATTCTCAAGAGGGAAAGGAGAAAAACACTGAAATGGCTGCTTTGGACAGAATGAAAATCCCTGAGTAACTCCCTCGAATAATGGAATTACCCCAGGTGCCAGTGTAAATCTAATCCTATATGAATAGGGCTATACATTACAAACCTTCCCGGACAGCTTTTAGCACTGTATCATTTATAGTTTGACAGACTACTTCATGGCTAGTGTTTAAAGCACTCTTCTTACCAGTACGTGGGCCTCCTTCTTATTCAGTCCTAGCTTTCTCTGTCTATCCCACAGCTTGTCACACAGTGTGGCCAAGAACCCTCTAGTTTCACAGAAACAGACAATTTGGCAGAAGGCTACCAACAGACTTTCTTCAGCAGCCGTCGGCAAACATGCAAGATTATCTTTCTAAATTAGCAGTATCTGTTCACGATGAAAGAACTTTTAAAAATAAGACTGGTGTTTTTTTTGTCAGGCAAGTGACTCATATACTTTAAAATCCTCCATGAAACATTGAGTCAAAAGTTAGTTTTGGGCAGAAGGCGACCCTCAGACACGCACAGAGCCACACCATGAGTTGTGGACTGAGCATCCGAGTCTGAGCCTAGCCATATATTGTTCATTTGTTGCTTTTTCTTGGTGCTTGGATGGCAGTTGTAACAGGTACCCAAGTATGTTTTTAAGAAAAATCTCTAAACGATTCGTCTAGTTTGCTAAACAAAGGGTTTATCAGACTTGCTTTCCACATATAAACAAACAACTGTTTTCGTGTGTTAATTATTTGTTGATTCACAGATAGCTGAGGGAATCTATAGCGGAAGTGTTTTGACAGGAAAAACACTGCAGGTGTGGCGTGTCGCATCATTTATCATGTGCAACAATCCAATAAAATGCCAGCGGGAAAAACAAGATATCAGTGTTGTACTGAAATTTACGTGGACGTGGCTTGTTTCTGTTCCCTCTAACATCTGCTTACTTTAATATCTTGTTTCTAGCCAACCCTCTTAAAATTAAATGTATATGGTTAGGGATCATTCTCAATATTGTGTTAGTGTTAATAAAATGAACCGTAGCAGTTTAAATAACCGTGGAGAATGGAGAGTAAAATTGAGTGATTTAAGCCTTTATTTGTGTGAGATATCAGCTCTTGTAACTCTAACATGTCAACAGTTTACACAGAGGAAACAATTATTGCATTGGAACCATACAAACATTAACCCTTAGAATCTGTTGAACACAATTTTTTTAGAAACTACTTACCCTTTTTGAAATACTGTCATCTTTTGGCGTATCAGTTAGTATCAGACCGGTTTGGTTCTGTATCTTGTGAGTGTTTTTGAGTGCGTTAACGTCACCAATTCAACAAAATGACTGGGGGAAAAACGTTGGGTGTTCATTTCCATTCAAATATATGCATATGCCTTATACTATCCTTTTAAAAGTTACTACATTTCAATACAAAGTTACTCTAACTGATCACCATTATCTCACTTTCTGTAGAACACATAGAACTTTTCTATTCTTAAGAGAACACTGTCTCCCAGAATATCAATGTACAAGCAGTCACTGAATGGTCGAGTGTTCAAATATTCTATTAGGATAATAAAATCTTATGACTTTATTCATTTTAATGATTTAATAAAGGAAATGAGATGAATGTAAGTTCTTACTTTAATTATAAAATAACACTGAGGGGAAGAAATAACAATCAAATTATACAATTACACCGTAATGACCAACTGAGATTTTAATTAAATTTTTTCTCACTTGTCACCTTTATAAGCTGTGTACGTAGCTATAAAGCTACAAATATCAAATGTTCCTAAATTCATGGCATAAATGATTAATCAGAATATTGAGGCAAAAGATGAACAAGGATAAGTAATGTGGCAGAGCATGTAGTAAACTTTAGAATCTCAGCGAATAATGGCAAGGTTTTTAGAGAGAGAGAGAGAAACAGAAAAGGCTGTCACTTACTTGCACACAATTCCATCCTTTGAACGGTGCTACCAAACAGACCGAAGCAGTCTGGGAAACATGCAAATTGCACCAGGCATTAAGACTTTTTATTGTCTGGTTAAAAAAAAAACAAGCTTGGAAACAGCAATGTCTACTTAATTTCTGATTACTTCTGTAATCACATCAGCCCTTTTGCCTCTTAGAATGCGATTAAACTTTGTGTTAAAATGGCTAATGCTAGTAAACTCAGCTTAGAAAGCTATCAGTGGTCTTCATGCCAGATTAATTCATGTTCGCATAGACAAGGAACATTCCCAAATCTTTGGATGTTCCACTGACAGTCCTGATATTGTGTGGTGTCTTTTTCATGTTAAATGTAGCTACTTAGTTATAGTAGCGTATGCTCTTCTCGGGCACTTCATTACATACATCTGCTGGTCCTGGGTCGAATCCCTTTTGTCATAATTCTTCATGGCATAAATTAAACACAGTTCTGGAAACATTCATTAGAGATTTTGGTCCGTATCTACATGATAGTATTGCATAGGCTGCACATTCATGATGCAAATCACTTGTTCCATCACATTCAAAAGTGCTCTAATCTGGCGACTGTGACAGGCATTTGACTACACTGAACTTATTGTCATGTTCAAGAAACCAGTTTGAGATGATTTTAGCTTTGTGACATGGGACTTTATCCTGTAGTCATGAAAAAAATGGACATGGTCAACAACAATACTCAGGTAGGCTGTAGCTCAATTAATACTAAAGTACATTCGTACAGTGTGGCAAGGAAAATATCCCCCACACCTTTACAGCATCACCAACAACCTCAGCTGTTGATACAAGGTAGGATGGATCCATGCTTTCATGTTGTTTTCTCACCCTACCATCCGGATGTCTCAGCAGAAATCAAGACTCATCAGACCACATTTTTTTAATCTTCTGTGTCCAATTTTGGTGAGTCCATGCGAATTGTAGCCTCAGATTCCTGTTCTTAGGTGACAGAAGTGCTATCTTGTGTGGCCTTCTGCTGCTGTAGCCCAGATGCTCTTTGGCATACCTCAGTTATAACGAGATGTCATTTGAGTTACTGTTGCCTTTCTATCAGCTAGAACCAGTCTGGCCATTCTCCCCTGAAGTCTGGCATCAACAAGGCATTTTTTGCGCAGAGAACTGCTGCTCACCGGATATTTTCTCAGATCGTTGTGAGTGAAAATCCCAGTAGATCAGCAGCTTTGGAAATACTCAGATCCGCCTATCTGGCACCAACAACCAAGCCACGTTCAAAGTCATTTAATCACCTTTCTTTCCCATTCTGATGCTTACAGTAATTAGAATTTCAGATTGCCTTGACCATGTCTACATGCCTAAATGCATTGAGTTGCTCCCATGTGATGGACTGATTTTTACATTCAGGAGCAGTTGAACAGGTGTACAGTACGTAGTGTTGGGTACTGAAAGCCGGTATGTAATAGAACCGAATCAGAATGCAGAATACGTTGCCTCACTTTGGTGCCATCGAACGTGAAAAATTATTTCCCGCCAAAGAAAATGGACGTGAACACGAGTCAGAAAGCTAATAATTTAAATCAAACTAATCTTTGCAGTAACACTAGTGTCCATGCTGTTTTCACATTACAAATGAAAAGCACAACTCGGGAAATGAGACCAACCGATGAGCACACGCAGTAATTACACTTGCTCTGATGGCAGCAAGTAGCGTTAGCTCGCTAAGGTAAACACGCTTAAATTAAATTGCCTAAAGCTAAACATACTAAAGCGGGGCTGTATTTCACAACAAAGAATTTGGTCACCATGACACACAACAAATGTCTTTCAACAATCGGGAAACAACAAGGGGGAAACACGTCAAACCTAATGAAACATATGAGGACACACACGATGAAGTTAAAAGCAGAGGCATGCACAGTGTTTAACAGCTTGCAGACATCAGCTGGCAGTGTGTGCGTCCCCGGCCCCAGTCTCACCAACTCTAGCAAAGTCAGGAGAGGTGTCGTATTTTGCCAGATAAGGAAATATGTTCATATTTCTGCAAAAGAATTGCTGAAATTTTAAGCTGGTTTGTAACATACCAAGAATAGCAACTACTTTGCTGTCATTGATGTTAATTATTGTAGTTGGATCGGGTAGTATGTAAATCAGTAGTGTTTTGTACCTACTCACAGTATACTTATGTATACTTATGTATATTTTTTACATACTTATGTATATTTTATTCATATATTATATTATATTTTATATAAATTCTTTTAACAAATAGCTGTTCTTTAATTAGAGCACCTGTACCATTTTAAAAGTATCGATTTAGAACCGGTGTCATAAAAACCCAAAACCCAAACGATACCCAAGCCTAATGGTGAGTGTAAAAAATTGAGTACTGTAATACATTTACGGTTATGACATTTGGCAAAAGCCCTTACCAAGAGTGACTTACATAAGTGCTTTGAAGTGCCTATCAATAAACATATTCTCATACTGGTTCACTAGGTCATGGACTACAATAGGTCATGGACTATAAAGTTTATAGGAATATAAATTACACACAACACTTTTTTTAAATAATAAAATACTAATGTAATATTCGGTTAAGAGGTAGGTGTTTAGTCATCATCGATGACTAAACACTCATTGGTCTGCTGTTCAGACACCCAGAGGCATTTTATTCATCATCCAGGTTTGAGAACAGAGAAGAGCCTTGATGTTTTCCTTGAGCCCTGAAAGATAGTGGGTCCAACTGAGCAGTGCGTAAAGATAGCAGTGAGAACGGTATAGAAGGATTTGTGAGAAAATGCTTTAAGGTAGGTGGCTGATGGTTTATTTTTTGGTATGTAGGCAAACACTCACTCACTCACTCACTCATTTATCTTTTATACCGCTTTGTCCTGTATTCAGGGTCACGGGGACCTGGAGCCTACTCCAGGAGGCTTAGGGCATGAGGCAGGGTACACCCTGGACAGGGTGCCAATCCATTGCAGGGCACTCACACACTCATTTACACACTACGGGCAATTTGACAACGCCAATTAACCTAACCTGCATATCTTTGGACTGTGGGAGGAAACATGAGTACCCGGAGGAGACCCACCAAGCACGAGGAGAACATGCAAACTCCATGCACACAGAGACGGGAATCGAGCCTGGCCAGAAATTGTAGGCAAACATCAGTCTTTTAAATCTGATAAAGGTAGCAACAAAATGCCAAGAGAACACATGTAGCAGTGAAGTATTATGTGTGAACTAGAGAAGATTAAAAACATGTTGTTTTGGATAGAAACAACTTGTGGATAGAAGTGGTCAGAATGCTGTGAGAAATCCATTTAAGTAGTATATTATAGTTATATAATTCTTACTGGTACTAGAGTATGTAGAGGAAAGGTGAGGTAGAATAAACCTGGAGGTGGTGGACACTCCTTTCTCTTTATATTTCCACTTATTTCACCTTAGAATATCAGCTACGTTAACTACCAGGTTCTGAGGTTTAATCCCAAATAGTGTTAAGGGGAAAGCTAGTGAGCTAGTCTATACAATCTATTGTCATTGTCACACTTTTCAAGTAGGGCCTTTGATTAGGGGTTAAGGGGGATTTGTGATTCAGCCTTGTGTTAAAAGCAACTGTTAAGTAGACTGTTAAGAGGACACTTTGACCATATTGTGACGGCCAGTTAGTGTAATTAATGGTCATTAGAACACTAGTTACATACAGTTAAATGTCCCAGTGCTGTTACTGAACATTATCGATACTTGTGGAAAGCCCCTCTTCTAATCAGATTACTTGGACGGAACTAACTGCTGTATAATATATTTTATAGTAAATGGTGTGTAACCACTGCCATTTTCAAATGAATGAAGGCCTTATAATTGAATTTGCCTCATGTGTAAGTGAAACCGAATAAATTCCAAATTAATAAAAGATAAGTCATTAAAACTACTCACTCACACATTCTCTATACCATATGCTGTTATTAGTAGCTGGTTATTAGTGTCATTAACATGTATTTCAAAGCTAAAATGGGCACGAAATAAGTTTATTTTGGTTTCTGAAGCAACACCGCTGTGACTGTACTGTCAAAATAAATCCATTTTCTTTGCAAGCCTTTCAGGAAAAGTGTTTCTCGTCCCATGCGTGTTTTTGACACACCTGCTCGTGCGAGAGCTTTTTATCATAAACACATTCTAGAGGGCAGATTATATTGTTGCCTTGCTCTACTTAATTTGACATTTCCCTTGTGTGCGCCTAATTGCTTTGCGTTTAAGCATTTGCAAGGAGACAGTATGCACTGAAAATAAATTTGGACTCTGTCTGAAAAGTGTCAGACTTCTTTGTTTCTGTTTCGCAGTAAACTGTGTGAAAACTGCATAGATGCTAGATGGATAGATAGATTCAAATTATACCTTATGCTGGAACCTTTTATTTATGCTCTCCCGCCTTTAGCATTCCAAACAATACTGCTCTTAGGTGTTCGTCTGATCAGGAACACAGAAGAAGCTACATTCTCCACACACAACCTAAACCAACACGACTCTATTAGATCCAGCTGTCATCCGCATTTCTATAAATTGTGTAGGCGATGTGCGAGGAAGAGCAGAAGTTTGATTACTGTGAATCTCTTGCCTTTGTGTATTTTCTTCAGCAATACATTTTTTTCATGGCATGCTCCAGTATCTCTGTAAAAGCAGCGCCCTGGTGTGAGAAAGAGTGAGGGGAGGGGGGGCTGCTAGGCTGTTAATAACGACTTTGTGTCATAGCAGAGATGAAACCCTTGCTCATCACTACCTGAGATTAATTTCAATAGCCTCGCTACAACTATTACTCACAGTCAATAAGAGGTCATCAGAAAATAGCTCAATTGGTCCGGGCATCTTTTACATGCAGAAGAGGTCATGGTTGTGTAGTGCTGTTGAATTTATATCGATAACTATTTAGCAATTAAAGTTGCATGTTGATGTGATATGAAATCACTCAGTTGGTGCATTAAACAGACATAATAGATATTCATTGCTCATAGTTTGATGTGTCATCAAGCCAGTGAAGGAAACAAAAGAACACATATCTCTCCTCACCAAATTGTTCTTGTCAATTGAGTTAATGAGAAAATCAGTCTTTTACACACGGTCTCTGTCGAGTGCCGGTATTGCAGGACACCCACCAGTCTGATCAATCTTGCGAATTACGAAGAATATTGTGTGTTATATGAGTAAGGTTGTGGAACAAACTAATATTTGCAATAAAACAGATAAAACAGCGGATGAAGTGATGCATTGATGATAGGTGTTACCCTTGGTATCCAGGCCTCTGCCTGCTGCAAGCTTACGCTTTACACTTTACTATCGTAAAGGTCTTATTCCAGGAGTTTGCAAACTAGAGTGTGGTTGATTTATAAATGAAGATGTGAGAGAAACTCACTCTTTTGTTTTAATTCTTTTTCACATGAATATAAGAAATATTTAAAACAGATTTGGTGTGCTAATATTTTAAAACATTGTTAAGAACCACATTCAAACAAAGAACTATTTATAGTTCAGCAATAAAAATGGCTAATCTATCTATCGCTGCTAAGCTGCCCAAAGTTGGTTAAAGTGGGCATTGGCACAGTGTATTTGTGCTTCTGTACAGCACCACAGTGGATTTGAAATGAAGCATTCAAGATGCGACTGAAGAGTAGACATTCAGCTCAAATCTGATGAGTTTTGAAACTTTTGATGCAGTTTATGGACTAATTTTAAAAAGTGATGCGAAGTGTATTTGAGTAATAAAAAGCAAAATGTTTTATTTAAAAATATTTGAATATGCTTTGTTGCAATGCAAAAAAGACCTGTCACTGTCACAAGTATTAATTTGTTTTTTTTAACAACATAGGACATCTTATATTGTAGACATCTGGTATTGTAGTTAATTGTGTTCCTAAATCCCAGTTTACATTTGACTCCTACACCTTTACAACCATCCTATGTTGGCATGTTGATCTCTCCAGCTGTCATTTACAGCATCTAAAAAACAAAATATAGTGGTACAGTACCTTAGCATAGGAATTTAATCAGCCCTGGAGGCGAGTTCTTAAGTGTAACGAGGGGGCGCTTCAATATGGCGCCACCAAGTATATTGTTATGTGTGGGAACCCCGACGCAGGACTTAGAGGGGAGCGTTGGGCCGTGGGGTGTTTATTTCAGCAGGGAATAATCAGTTCATGTAAGAACTCCGCAGAGCAGATAATCCATTCCAGCCACCCAAAAATATTTGCAACATTACTGATTTCCAACAATATAATCGTATTTTACTTCCAATGTAAATGAAGTAAAATATAAAATAAATTGACAATTAAACCTCACTTAACCTTAATTTATGATTCCTCTGGGCACCAGCTGATTTAAAAACAAAGCTGATATTGGCTCCGCTTTCTTCTTCTTTTCTTCTGTCTTCTTCTTCCTTGCTAACATTCTTGGCACCCATTGAGCTATGGTATATTTTTCCTCACTAAATTTCACACAAAATGCACAAAAAAACACACCTATAAACTTGCTTTGCTTGGCTTTCCACGCAAACAAGTTTTGATCGGCTACCGGAAGTATGCACAACCAGAAATACACGCGATCGGCCTGGTCGCTCGTATGCCAAAAATGCTTTGTATGCCAAAGCACATTTCTTTTAAAATTAAGGCAGAAAATCGCAAAGCAGTGCGTTCGTATGCTGGGGTAACACTGTATGTCACTGAGGGAAAAAATCCTACAGTGGCTTTAATTTATTATTTAAAAAAGTAGCTGTTATACAATTTTCATGACTTCTTGAACTGGTAACTGAAATTTATAATGCTTTTATTATTAGTGTACATGAGTAAATATAAATAAATAATATTTTATTCTAATGATATTATGTTTATTCCTATTATATTGTGATAATCACCAATGTAAAATCATAAATTAGATTCAAATCACATAACTTTACAAACAAGACACTACTACATAAACATTTAGGTAGACAATTAAAACTGAAATGACAGCTTTTACTTTAATTTACAATTTAAAGTGTTTACATTTTTAAATCATTTTAAACTTTCCTTCTTTCTCCCAATAAATGTGGCAAAACTTAAGCTTCATCCAAACATTTTTTTTTTTAGTATCAAGCTAGAGTCACACTTTTTGTCTTTCATTTCATTTAAAGTCACACTTTTTCTGTGACTTAAAGCTCAGATGATGTTGTCGAGTGCACTAGACTCTACATTACCCTCGCATTATAGCCTATTTAGTAAGTATATTTAGTCATTTGGAATTTGGCCCAGCTGTGAGAATAATTAAGATAGGAAGCCAGATGACTAGCTTACATAAATCTCGGTTTGGCTAAGAAATGTTGGTGAAATGGTGTTAAATATGAATTACAGGAAAACATTATTTTGGGTGAATAAATAAAAAGTCTGAAAATGAAGGTTTATTAAAAACTATGGTAATTTGGAAAAGCATTTACAGTGACACCAAAAGATGCATAAAACCCTTCCACTTTCTGTAAAACCTTATTTAAAATCGTAATCTACAACAATTACATGATTGTGCAGCCTGCAGTTTCATAGCAGTGTGAGCATGATTAGGATTCTCATAGAACTGCGCTGTGCTGTGCTGCGGTGTGAATTGGGCAGACAGTTGTTAGTTCAGTTGTGAATTTAGTGTTAAAGTAAATTCAAGGTTGAAGTAACCTTTCTTCATTTTTTGAAGCAAATCTCCTCACTCAGATCATTGTCAGTGTCTCTCACATTATATTCCAGTGACATTAGAGTTAATGGTTCAGACATTTTTTTTTTTTTTTCATTTCTACCCTTCTTCCTATCTCCTAGAGGACCTTTGGAACACATGAAAACTGTCAAAATACCACAGAACTAGATGGCGTGTTTCTGAAAGGACTGGCACAAGTACAGTACACTGCATAAGATGAATGAGTATCTGTAGTAACATACATTTGGGCCAAACATTAGGCTTAAGAAAAAATCATGTGTTATGTTTTCATTACCCCACATTTTCTGCTCTAAGTCAATTAGACTGTCTACTTTGTTTTCATAATAAGTCATTTCAAAATAATAGCTAAAATAGATAAAATAATAGCTTTTGTTTTAAACTGTAAC
>JAOVVA010000019.1:13680495-13696496 GCA_028565275.1 Leiocassis micropogon
GTCAAAATACCACAGAACTAGATGGCGTGTTTCTGAAAGGACTGGCACAAGTACAGTACACTGCATAAGATGAATGAATATCTGTAGTAACATACATTTGGGCCAAACATTAGTCAATTAGACTGTCAACTTTGTTTTCATAATAAGTCATTTCAAAATAATAGCTAAAATAGATAAAATAATAGCTTTTGTTTTAAACTGTAACAGATTTTCAGTGGGTCAAAAGTTTAATTGCTTAACTTGAATTAAACGCCCGGGGTAGCCACCCACAAACTGTCTGGGATTTTCACTCTTACTAGCTGATAAAACTGGTATAATGCAGATTTGTGGACCTCCTCGCTCTGACGTTCTTATTTTAGTTTAGTCCATTTGACTGTGTGCCTTTGTGATGGACACTTTAATAATTTTTGTTACAAATGATGGCGGTTTGCTTAAGAGACGCTTAGGATCATTGTCCCACTGAAAGTCCAATTTCTTCGCTAGTGGCTTATTGCTTATCTTTAGTATTTTTACATAATCCTCCTAGCTCTGGGTGCCAACTGTTTTCGAAGTGTATCTGTTCCTTTTTAGTAAAATACCCCACAACAATGATGCTGCCACCGTCATTCTTTACAGCTGGCAAGGTGCTTGCATTTTCCCACGGTATCAAGGGCAATATTGCACTTGTTGTAATGGGAGGCCCTTAGAAGCATACCTGCTGTTTATTCTAATCATAACAATAGACCATAATAGATCATAACTCAAAGCCTTTAAAAGTCTTTACATTAATTCCTGGAAACTGTTTAAAGACTAAGTTTGTGTATGTAAAGGTTTAAAACACCAGAAGTCTGATATAGTGAATTAAAGCTGAAATCAATTTCTTTTAAACATGACTTCTGATATAAAGTAATTATATATATATATACACACACAGATTATCAGCCAAAAATGTATATTAAAATATGTCTATAAAATACAAAAAATTGTTTTATGTATATTAATTATATATAAATATAATATAATAAATATTATATTTATTATAATATGTTATACATATTAATGTTATTAATATGATATTAATAGAATATACCTCATACTATTATATTATATATAAAAGTTCCTCTTAATTCCAATTTTAATTCCAGCGTTTTTTGTCCATTTTTAGTCCATTCAATCCGGAGCTATTCAGTATTAAATGTAACATTTTTAATCACATCCAAGTTTTTCATAATTATAAAATATGTTTATAAACTTTTTGTCCAAGAGAAACCTGGCACGCATATTATCAGTCATAATTAAAAATATTTTAATCAGTTAGACTACAGCACACTACATAGAGTTCATAATTAATCATAATGTTGATTCCTAATACTTTCTTTCACCCGGTCCCATCAAGAGGTCACCACAGAGAACCATCCAATCCGCACACAATTTTGGCACAGGCTTTATGTCGGATGCCCTTCCTGACGCAACCCTGACATTTTCATGGGAGCATCTAAAAATAAAAATACAGTGGTACCTCAGTTTTACCAGAATACAGTGGTACCTCAACATAAAAATTTAATCAGTTCGGGAGTCGGTTTTTAAGGCAAAATTTTGTATTGCAAAATGCATTTTCCAATAAATGAAAATGGAGATAATCCATTCCAGCCATCCAAAAATATTACAAATATTATCAATTTCCAAAACTATGATCATATTTTTGCATATAAAAACAATCAAAACATTTAGACAAGACAGTGTTTGGTTCAAGTGTTCGGTTTGGTTTCTTTCATTCGTTTGCCAAAAATGCTTCATATGATATAAATTTCTTGTGAAAAAAAATTCCATTCTTAAGGCGAAAATTCGTGATGCAAGGGCGTTTGTATGCCAAGGTATCACTGTACATAGCTAAAGCAAAATTTACAATTTTAAGCTTTATTTATTTAATTCAAGCCATTTTATTTACAGAAAGAAGATTTTTGGGTAGAATATAGTCACTAGAAATGCATGTTTCTAGAGACTTTACACAACTACATGTTTAACATTGGGTCTTTGACTTTTTTTTTTGGCGCAGTAAATCTAAGTTAAGATAGCATTACATTGCCCTCCTCTAAGTTATGTCCTTTTATTTCCTTTTTCATTTGGCCTAAATTTTAAATGCAACCATCGCAAGTGTTTGGCTTTGTAACTAGGCCATGTTGTTAATTTCCATTGCTGCTCCTCTAAATGGTGCAATACCAAAGCAGTGTCCAGCAAAAAAAAAAACACAGAAAGAAAGAGAGAGAGACACACACACGGACATTTTGCTTCTGTTCGATATACATTAATTTTTAAAGGTTGTTATTAAACTACTGTATATGGCAATATCACATGATGAAAAGCAAACAAAGACACTTGATTAATGCAGAAGAAACTGATTTCCTTTGAAAAGTTGATATATATTCGGGAAACAGGTAATGTGTTTCATCATTATCTAGCTAGAAAAGACGGATGTAGATGATGAAATTTGACGAAACTTCCAGAGTGTTACTTGTTTTGACTTTTTTCTTAATGTAACTTTATGCGACAAATGTGTAGAAAATATTATGACTTGCTTTGCCTTCAGGTAGGCTAATTTACAGTCAACTACAGAATTATTTACACCTACCGTGAAAACAAGCGAAAAATGAATAACAGACGGAATGAGTGATATTTTAGGCTAAAATAAAGTCTATGCTTATTTGGAAGTAATGCCTGTATTTTGACTTTAGTCCACCTCCAGACTCTGCAATTGGCACAATTAATAATTGGTGAAGCAGCGAGGCCCTTTTAGGTTTTAACAATGTTGGAGACATTTGTATGTGGACCTTAGACCAGTAATTTATTTATTTCTTTAATTATTTATTAGCATCTAGGCAAACCATTGTTTTTGGGTGTCAAGAACTGTGCCATGTTTGCCTCACAGGGGCAGAGCCAGCTCAATGATTAAGATATTGGGCTATAGATCAGAAGGTCCCAGGTTCATACCCCAGTACTGCCAAGTTCGGATGTATAACCGAATAATAATAAACTGTTCAGATGTATAATGAGATGAAAAAGTTGCTTTGGATAATGGCGTAAATGTGAAGTAAACATAAATGAGCTTTTATGAAATAAATATTGTACTTCATTGTTTATTGGCTGTTTTCCAGTCATTAAATGTTTTTTTTCTTTTTACTGTGTATAAAATTTATGTATTCAAACATGCATTTGCATCCTGCTTTTTGGGAAGTAATAACAATTGTGCAGTTCAACAACTGAATAATTCATGTGTTTAATAATTACAAGAAGTCTATAAAAAAAGTTACAAATAAATAATGTTGCAAATAAATGTATATACTGTACATACGCAGTGAAGTTTCCTGTCCATAAGGTCCATTTCCATTTGTGTCTTTTTCACATTCATGCACTAATTATATACTGTATATATGCACCAATCAATCAGCCAGTGACAGAATGACGTGTGGAGTACGTCTCTTGAGTGGCACAAGCTTGCTTAGACTTACAAATCTGGACGCAAAATCTGCAATTACTGATACTTATTGTGTCATTTGCCATTCATGACATGCTTCCTCACTGCATATTGGGTGAGAAAAGTGTCAAAGCCTCTTTCCTCTTCACTAGATAATTTATTAGCTGATCAAGTATCTGCATTGCCATGTTTCTCCAAGGGCACTCAGGGGAGAATAAATACTCCACTGCATGGTTCTTTCAGCATGAGTTTAGAAGCGCTGTAAATAATAAATATAATATGGAAGATTTTTGGTTTCTGACTAATACTGGCATTGTTGAAATGCTGAACTTGACAAATAAGTGATGGTAAAATATATCATTCATGGATTTGCATAAATTTACACATGAGAATTGTGCATACACAGCACATTGCTTATAAATTAAAGTAGTGTTTTCCAATTCTTGTCCTGAAGCAGAATAGCATTGCACATTGTGGTATTTTCCTCATCTCACCCAGTCCAACTCCAATTATGGTTTGTTCATTAGCTGATTGGTTGAAGAAGGTCACAGGGAACAATCAGAGCACTCAGAGACAAGAAATAAAACTGCTAGTAACATACTTTCAGCAAAGAATAATGACCTCCTTGATTCCACTTCTACTACATCATAAATGTTGCTCTATTGGATTGAGATCTGGTGACTCTGCAGGCCATTTGTGCACTGTGAACCCACTGTCATGTTCTAGAAAGCAGTATGAGATGATTTTAGCTTTGTGACATGGTGCATTATCCCATGGTCATAAAGGGATAGACATGGTCAGCAAAAATACTCAAGTTTCTGTGGCATTTAAACAATGCCTAGTTGGTACAATGGTTCAACATAGGTTTGTAGAAGGTTTCTACAGAAGTTCATGTTACGTTCTTCTGGTGCTTAATACATTTATGGCATGCATGCAGCAGATGTATGTCAGGTTCAGAAAATGTACTGGATCAAATTCCTTACACTTCCATCACTTGAACGTGAATGAAAAGCATCGTGTATGTCTTTGACCAACCAATGACAAAATAATAAGCATGTGCCTGGTAAGAGCAAGACATATTAATAACCGAGTTCGATCTCGTCAGACCTGGTGAGCGTGTGATCATGTGCGTGAGAGGAAATTAGCGACAACGTGACAAGCATTGAGAACCAGACAGGGACATGGCCAGAAAGTAGTATGAAGTTTGTTCAAATAACTGGATCTGACATTTCCTCTCATTTTATTTGTTGAGGAAATTGTCATTAGATTCTGTCGTGTATTCTGAGTAGAAGGATGAATTATTATTTATTGAACGAAATGAACACTGTCTAACAAAAACCTCACCAATGAAACCTTCACAATTCTGTAACTTCCCCCTTTTTTCCTGCCTCCCTTTTTCCTGCCTTTTTTTTTCAGTCATCCCTCCCTCTTTTACACTCAGTAAGCTTGTAGTGTTGTAACATCTATCAAAAGGTGATGGAGCAATAGCAATTGTGGAGGGACACTGACCCTAATGCTCATGAATTATAAAGAACACTATTACCTTGGCCTGATAGGGGGTTGCACAGTAATTTGGACAGATTCTGTGAGGTATGAAATGATTCATGATAGAAGATGATAAACGAATCTAAGCTTTTTTATTTTCTAATGAATTAGGATTAAGTGGATTGAGAATTATTGTGTCAAGAAATCATGAGGAGAACAAAGGCATTAGTGTTACGCCATGGTGTGTTTGTCTAAAGAGCACTCAGTGAGACATCGGCAGCTCAATTAAACTGCAAGCACAAACAAAAGTTGATCTTACAGTTTACGAACCTAGAATTATAGAGCTACAACACAGGCCTTCATTTATCTTTTTTTTAAATCAATCATGTCTACAGCCCAGCTGATTTGCATGTACTGACACTCACAAAACTCTACGATGTCAAAAGCAAAGACAGCTGTTAACAAAAAAAAAAATGATTGGTCATAATAAGGCCTGATTTATTTCACCCACACATCGTCTATTGTGCTGTATCCTGTATACAGGGTTGCGGGGGGGCCTGGAGCCTATCCCAGGAGACAGGGCACAAGGTGGGGTACACCATAGACAGGGTGCCAATCCACCACAGGGCTCATACACACATACAGTACATTCACTATGGACAATTTGGGAATGCCAGTCAGCATAATCTGCATGTCTTTTCACTGTTGGAGGAAACTAGAGTACTCGGAGAAAACCCACCAAACCCACAAGGAACCGAAATGGGAATCGAACCCAGAACCTGGAGGTGCAAGACAACAGTGCTGACTACTACTCTACCATGCTACCTTGTAAATTATTTTGACTTTTCGCCAGTAATTAAAAAATATTATTTAATCAATTAGAGAAATTAAAACTTTTTTTTCATCAGCTTAGTCATTGTGTTTAGTAGCCTTTATGTGTAGACAGACTGCCCCATATACTGTAGTACACAACACAACAGAGAGTTCAAGGTATTAACTCAGTCACAATTAATTTGAGCGTCTGTGGGTGTGCCGGAAAACCTTTGATTCATGGAGGCCCCACCTTGCAACTTACAGGACTTCAATGATCTGCTAATGATAGCCTGAAGCCAGATATACTTTCAGAGGTCTAGAGGAGTCCATACCTTGATGGCGCTGGGATGTTTTGGTGGAAAAAAAGGGAGTCCTACTCAATATTAGGTAGATCATCATAATGACTGAAGGTCAAGCAGATTGGATACAGATTGGCAGAGTGTAAAAATTAATCCAGTGATAGAGATGACCACAAACTCATTCGAATGCAACTCCAAACCATAAAAAAACATAGGATGACATTAAGTGACCTTCAAACACAGTGGCAGACTGAGGTAAACTACATCGCAAGGAGAGTTTGAAACAGGCTCCTATAGGCTTGGCCGAGGTCATACAAAGAAAGAAAAGGGCCCTTTTTCAACAAAAGGCAAAGTAGAGCCAGGCTGAGGTTTGCAACGGACCAAAGGAATTGGACCGTAGATAATTGTAGTAAGGTCATCTTCTCTGATGATTTCAGTTTTCAGCTTTGGCCAACACCGGACAATTTTATGATTACAGGTACACCTGGAGAAGCATACAGTACAATCCACCTTAAAGATTTGTCTTTAAGAGGGAAGTATGAATCAAGCCAAGTACACAAGTTTATGCTGGAAGAACATTTACTTGAATCTCTTCTATGTTCCCCAACTCTGACAACTGTTTTTTCCAACAGGACAATGACAAAAGCTCAATTAAAGTGTGTATGGACGATCAAGATCAACGCACCAGATCAAGACACTGTTCAGGTCTGCCTAATCTCCAGATCTGTACGCCATTGAAAACCTCTGGAATATGATCAAGAGGAAGATGAATGGATCACAAGTTATCAAACAAAGATGAGCTGATAAAAATCTTGCACCAAAAGTGCCACAAAATTACCCAACATGCAATGTGAATGACTGGTGGGGAGCATGCCAAGACGCATAGAAGCAGTGATGGCAAATCATGGTGATTCCACCAAATACTGATTTCAGAAAGTCGCTTAATTAAAATATTAGTATCATGTTATTTAAAAATGAATATGAACTTTTCTTTTTCCAGATCTAATAACAATTTCTTATTTTTCCAGACATCCATCTCTCTCTCTCCCATATATATACTGTGTATATATATTTCCCCACACATTGTAGAGATTACCGTTGCAACATGCCTAGAGGATGTTATTTTGCAGCAGCTTAAAGTAAATCGATCTGTGCTTAGTCCTTTAATAACTGAATCTGTAAATCGGATTTCCTGTCCTATGTTCACTTTGCAGACATTAATATGAAGAGTCATGCAACCTTTTCCCTGCTTAGAGAGAGGAAAAATGACGTGTTAATTGAGTGTGTTAAGTAAAGACCCAGAGCATGTAAATTATTTTTTACATGCATTCCCTGACTCAAAACATTGTAAACCCTGAAAGCCTAAAGAAGACATTCTAGAGAGTTATGCAATGACATAATTTGACAATTTACATTCAAACAGTGCCTCACTAAGCCTGTAGTGTCTGGGGATTATGTAGGGTTGAGTTGAGGCTCTGTGTATTTGTATACTTTGCAAGATATGTCGGGCTAAGAACTGGATAACCTGAGATACTATGAATAAAGAGATTATAAGCTCAAGTAACAGCTGACTTGAGAGATGACCTTACTATTCTAAATGACCACACCAGAAATCTCTCACCCATCTCCCACAACTCACCCTATAGTAACAACTTGCAGCCGCAAAGGCAGAACACGGGCCATTTCCCAAGCAAAAGTCAAGTGAATTTTAATTGTCTATTTTTTTTTTTTTTTTTTTTTACCAAATACAGTGCACAGTGAAAAGAAACATCTTTGTGGACAATGGTGCTTCATAAAGCAGCACAGGACTATTTGCAAATGTGTGTACTTAATGGTTGGTTTCAGTTCAGTCAGAGGATGTTAAGGATTTTGATGACTTGTGGAAAGAAGGACCTGAATGCTCTGGTAACTTATTGAGTAGGGAAGGAGGTAAAAGATACCATGATGATTTCAGCTGTCCTCACTATTTACTGAATGGTCTTACAATCCAAATGGTGCAATTCACAAACCAGGTATTGATGTAATTAATTGATCAGATCATTGATTTGAGGATATTGTGTTCATTATGCCTCCTGAGTTCAAGGAACTTATGCCTACAGTATACCACAGCCATGCCAAGCCTCAGTTCCATTCAGCTTCCTCATGCCAAGTTTCATCTCCAGTCCTGTGTTCATGCCCAGTCTGACCATAGCCCCCATAACAAACCGTCTTTCAGCCCCAATGCCTTGCATCATAGCCTCTGTATTGGAAAGCGCAATGAAAGATTTTGGCGTGGTGTTCCTGGACTGCCAGGGGGGCTCTGGAGTAGTGCCTTTTGGGGGTCATGGGTTTTGGATCATCAGTTACCAACAGGCACCTCACCACATCCATGTGATCTCAGTTACTCACCTGAACTTGGATTAGTTTAATTAGCATGTGTATATATTGTGTTGTTTAGTTATCACTGTTTGGATTATTCCTGCTTCTGTTATTTTGGTTTGTCTTTTATTTTCAGTCATTAAAGGCATTTAACATCTACGCTTATGCCGTGCCCGCATATGCATTCCTGAGAGTTGGGTCCAAAGTCCTTGCGTGTGTTAGATGGGCCTCATTCAGACAGTTCTTAATGGCTCTTCACTCTACCCTATCTCTATCTAAAATCAGCATGCACATAGCACAGCCAGAAAATTGTAAGGGCAGCTTCTGCATTGTTAAAAATTCATATAATTCAGTATGAGCAGAATTGCGCATGTTTATAATGTCATAACTACAGTTAACATAGCATAATAGGCTTTGAATCAGCATGGCCTATCGTGTGCATTAACTGCAAGTGATGCTAACAATGCTGAGCCTCAGAGCTGAATATGAGACAATCAATATGAGACAAATTTGTCATGTTCATAGTGTTACCTTGTGTTACAAACAGATAAATGTCATGACAGCCCTTGATTCCCGGCCAGGCTCGATTCCCGTCTTCATGCGCATGGAGTTTTCATGTTCTCCCCGTGCTTGGTGGGTTTCCTCCCACAGTCCAAAGATATGCAGATTAGGCTAATTGCCGTTCCCAAATAGCATGTAGTGTGTGAATGGGTGTGCCCTAAGCTTCCTGGGATAGGCACCCTGAATACAGGATAAAGCGGTATAGAAGATGAGTGAGTGAGTGAGTGCACATGCTTACATAGTAGAGACCAACTCTTGAAAAAAAATTGAAAGAAATGTCACACTCCCAGGCCACACTCCCAGGACGCCCTAATACCTAAGATTGCAGTGGGAAAAAAGTTCCTAGACACATCCATATAAGGTTCTCAATGCACCTAGCACGCTCTTGATCACACGCTCACCATGTCCATTGATATTGAACCATGTTATTACTATGTCCAGACAAATCACACCACACTCTTACCAGGCACTTATATTATGAATTTATATTCATAATATGAATAATATGAACTTAATGCAGTCTTCTAAAATGTGACATGGATATACCATGATCATACCACAAGCCTGAAGAGCTTGTTGTGATAAATCTATTCACATATCAGGAATTCAGTGACATGCAAATAACAACTTAGTCAGAACGCCATGTAACCTTTCCCATCTATGCCATGCTTGTAGTATGCCAGCAAAGTCCTTATAATGTGTTAGATAGACCATTAACTGGTTCATACCGTCATTAATACGTATTTATCAAGTTCTTCCTGTGTCTCTTCCTCTGTTTTCACCAGTTTTTCCATGAAAACATGTTCAAAAATTCCTTACAATGTTTTCCCAGGTTTTTTGTGGACATACAGTAGTGGAACCTTGGCTCAGTGATGGGGATTTAGGATGTCTCTTTACTGTTGGTGCACCCAAGCAATCTAATGTTTTATCTAACAAGCTAATTTTCGAATACATGTAATATGAGAAAATTCAAAGTGTTAAGCATGATGCATAATATAATATGAATCTAAAATATTTTACCTTTTTTCTCAAGTTCCTAATATTATGAATAATAACTGATTGGTCATCTTGGTTTTGCAGGTCAGGCATTTCTCAGGTCAAACAAACCACCTGGATGCTGGAAATCTCACTCACCTCCAGAAGCTGAAGATGAAGTTATTATGGAAACCATTTTTGCTGCTATCAGTCATGGAGTGTCTTACAGGTACGTGAACTGTTCGGTTTCACTTTTGGGAAATTTGTTCTGTGTCAACTTGGCAATAAAACAATAACAGCTGTAACAAAATAAAGTTATGGGCAGTGGGGGAATTGGTACTTATATAGGTGGAAATGCTCTGGAGTCTTTGTGCTCTGATGCATATGATTGATCTGAAACTCCTTTCGGAATAGACTCCTTAACAATAAAACTATTTGCAGAAGCACAGTGTGTCAAACCTCAAACGTTTTTTGTTGCTCAGTTTAAGTTAATATTGGAATTTCCTTGCTCCACCCTCAAATGCTGCAATTTCAAAATGTTCAAAATAAGTTTGAGTGAAGGAAATCCTGAACACCAACTTGTACAACCGATGAATTCAAAACATTAAGCTGTAAATGGTTTGAGGAATATGATGAGTTCAGAATGTCAAATTGGCAAGTAAAAGTCCCAGATCCCCAGTCCTATCAATCACCTGTGGTGTATGCTAGACAAACAAATATGATCCATGGAGAATCCACCTTTTAGCTTCTAAGGCTTAAAAGAACTACTGCAAACATCTTGGTGTCAGGTACAGCACCACAGCACACCTTTAGAGGTTTTGTGGACTCTATGCTTCAACGGTCAGAGCTGTTTTGGTGGCACAAGTGGGACCTATACAATACTATGCCAGTTAAGCATGAACAAGAATAAATTTGGATGCCATATGTACAGTAGATAGACAACACAACATTCATATTACTTACTCCTCTTCCATTTCCATTGTTCCATCATCCCTTAAAATAGCTGCACTGCATTGTAACTCCTATCCTTAAAAAGACCTGGTGCTAGCCCCAATGAAATCTCAATAATGTCTGTCCAATATCAGATCTTCCTTTCATTTAAAAAATGCTGGAAAAATTAATTGCAATACAGGTTCATACTCACCTCAGCAGCTACCAGGAGGCCATTCCTTTTTTTCTTTTAGCTTTTCCTACTAGATTTGAATGCAGCTTTCTACATTTTCTCTCACACTGTTTTATTAAACCGTTTAGCTGGTATTGGCGTCACTGACATCCCTCTCATCTCCATGTCAGCTGCGGTGTTTAACAAGGCTCTGGCCCTCTTCTATTACTCATTTATCTTCTCCCTCTTGGTCACGTATTACGTCCAGCTCCATAACAGTTCTCGTCTTCACAGATTCCTCACCCAAGAAACTGCTGCCACTCTCACATGCATTGGTCACCTCCCGCATTGATTACTATAATTCACTTTTAACTGGTCTACCACAAAAAACTCTTCCATAAACTCTAAGATTCTGCTGCTTGTATCATAACCCGAATACCTACTATGCATTACATTACCCCCACTCCCACTCTAATACCACTGGCTCCCTATTAATTATCGTAAAGAGTTTACATTCTCCTCCTCACTTTTAAAGCACCCTATAATTTTGCTCCTCCCTATCTTTCAGAGCTTGTACAGTTTTATACCTCCTCTCGCACTCTTTGGTCTTCCTTATCAAGGCTCCTCTTTACACCCCCTAACCACCATGGGGTCTAGAGGCTTTAATGTTTATCCCACTTAAATCTGTTTTTTGGTGATCTTCTGTCAATTGTTTTATTTTATATTTAACTGTTATTTACTTCTTGATGTTATTAATTTATCGCTTGTTATTTTTATAGGCACATATAAAAATAAAATGCATTATATTTTATTATTATTGATAATTTGTAGATTTTACATCTTAGCGGCATGGTGGTGTAGTGATTAGCACTGTCACCTAGTACCTCCACGGTCCGGGTTTGATTCCCGGCCAGTCTTGATTCCTGTCTCTGTGGATGGAGTTTGCATGTTCTCCCCGTGCTTGGTGGGGTTCCTTGGGGTATTCCAGTTTCCTAACACAGTCAACAGACATGCAGATTAGGCTAATTGGCGTTACCAAATTCCCCGTAGTGTGTGTATGTGTGTGTTTCCTGTGATGGATTGGCACCCTGTCCAGGGTGTACCTCGCCTCGTGCCCTAAGCCTCCTGGGATAGGCTCCAGGCCCCTTGCGACCCTGAATATAGGATAAAGCGATATAGAAGATGAGTGAGTGAGATTTTACATCTATCTTGTGTAGTAGATATTGACAGCAATAGGCCTGACAGAAAACTTATATGCATATATAAAGCATATAAGATGTTTTGAATAATTAATCCAATTTTTTTTACATGAAATCTGTTCAAATATTTGACATCATTATTGCTGAACTTCATTTCTGTATTTAATGTGCAAGATAATTTTGGGTCGGAGTCATTCATTCATTTATTCATTCATTTGTTCATTTTCAAATCGCATATTCTGTGTATAGCCATGGCCAAAGGTTTTGAGAACTACACAAATATCAATTTTCAAAATTCTGCTGCATCAGTGTTTTTAGACATTTTTGTCAGATGTTAGTATGGTATACTTAAGTGTAATTACAAGCATTTCATAAGTGTTCTCAGCATAATCCCTGTCGCTTTTGCAGAATATCAGTCTGTCCCTGATGTTTTTCCTGGAGAAAAGTGGCCATCAGTTCTGTGTCATGCCAACAGTAAAGCATCCTGAGACTGTTCATGTGTGGGGCTGCTTCTCAGCCAAAGGAGTGGGATCACTCATAATTTTGTCTAAGAACATAGCCATGAATAATAAATGGTACAAAAACATCCCCCGAGAACAACTTATACCAACCATCTAAGAACAAACAATGCCTTTTTTTGCATGATGGAGCACCTTGCCATAAGGCAAAAGTGATAACTAAGCATCCTCTGAGCTGCACGATAGATGTGGCAGTGGGCATGTTGTTGAGAGTGCCGTTGTTTTTTGTCACAAAAATAAAAGCATCCACACAGAGCATTAACAGGTGTCACACAGTTCAAAAAGGGTTAAAAAAAAGTAAAAAAAGAAGGTTTAACACTGCAAATATTGACTCTTTGCATTGTGCTTAATGTAACTGTCAATAAAAGTTGATACTTACAAAAAGCTTGTAATTCTACTTTTGTATACTATAGTAATATCTGACAACAAGATCTAAAATCACTGAAGCAGCAGACTTTGTGAAAATTTGTGTGTGTGACTCAAAACCTTTGGCCACAGCTGTACAGGATCGCAGGGGGACTGGAGCCTTTCCCAGGAGACTTAGGGCACAATGCGAAGTAGTGTACAACCTAAATAGGGTGTCAGTTCTTGCATCAAACTGTTTTATTGCAAACTGTTGGTTGGCACATTTGGTCAACTCTGCAACCAGTTATGACTGCCGTTGTCCAAAAAAATGTGTGTGATGACTACGAAAAGTATTTTTGTAATCTAGTCATTGTCGATTTAAATAATTATGACTCTTATTACACTATTAAGGCCCACTGTGACTTGTTGCATGGGTGCAGCCCACAAAACCTGAGGCACAGTGTTGGTTGTTTGAATGAATCATGCAGAAATTCATTACAGAGAAAAGGCCAGAGTGAAGCCTCCGAAGATGAAGTGAAGATCTGGAACCACCACTGTTCAGACACTTAATATTCTGTGTCCATTATTCTGTGTCCAGTCAACATTTGTGTTGACTTGGTTTGAATGCAACCACAGGGGGGCACAATCCAGTGTCTTCTTGTGCCAGTCCCAAGTCTGGATAAATGCAAAGGGTTGTGGCAGGAAGGGCATCCGACATAAAACATTTGCCAAATCAAATGATGCGAATCACTAAGAGGACTTCCATACCGGATCGGTCATGGCCCGGGTTAACAACGACCGACCACCGGTGCTGTTGACCTACAGGGTGCTGGTGGAAATGGGGCTACTGTTGGTCAAAAAAGGAGAGGAGGAAGGTGTGTTCGTAGGCAGAAAGAGAAGAGTAGGGGCAAGAGTTTAGGAGTGACAGTAGGGACTTTGAATGTTGGGTCTATGACAGGGATGGCAAGAGAGTTGGTTGACATGGAGCAGAGAAGGAAGGTGGATATACTGTACTGTGTGTCCAGCAGACCAGATGGAAAGGTAGCAAGGCTAGAAGCTTAGGAGCAGGGTTCAAGTTGTTTTACCATGGTGTGGATAGAAAAAGAAATGGAGTAGGAGTTATCCTGAAAGAGGAGTTTGTAAGAAATGTTTTAGAGGTGAAAAGAGTATCAGACAGGTTGATAAGTCTGAAGCTGGAAATTGATGGTGTGATGGGCAATGTTGTTAGTGGTTATGTCCCACAGGTAGGATGTGAGTTAGAAGAGAAGGAGGAATTCTGAAGTGAGTTAGATGAAGTGATGCAGAGCATGCCCAGAGGTGAGAGAGTGGTGATTGGTGCAGATTTTAACAGACATGTTAGGGAAGGGAACAGAGGTGATGAGAATGTGGTAGGTTTGGTCTTCAGGACAGGAACGTAGAAGGACAGATGGTGGTGGACTTTGCAAAGAGGATGGAAATGACAGTAGTAAATACTTTCTTCTAAAAGAGGCAGGAACATAGGGTGACATACTGTATAAGAGTCGAGGCAGAAGCACTCAGGTGGACTACATCTTGTGTCGACGTTGTAATCTAAAGGAGATCAGTGACTGCAAAGTTTTGGTAGGGGAAAGTGTAGACAACACAGGATGGTGGTATGTAAAATGACCCTGGTGGTTAGGAAGTTGAAGAGGACAAAGGCAGGGCAGAGGACAAAGTGGTGGAAGTTAAAAAAGGAAGAATATTGTGCTGTTTTCAGGGCGGAGTTAAGACATGCTCTGGGTTGTCAGGAGGTGCTTCCAGTTGACTGGACAACTACAGCTAAGGTGATCAGGGAGACAGGTAGGTGGGTGCTTGATGTATCATCAGGAAAGGGAAAAGTGGACAAGGAGACTTGGTGGTGGAACGAGGAAGTCCAGGAGTGCATACAGGGAAAGAGGCTAGCTAAGAAGAAGTGGGACACTGGGAGGACTGAAGAGAGTAGACAGGAGTACTGGGAGATGCAGCGTAAGGTGAAGGTAGAGGTGGAAAAGGCCAAACAAAGGGCATATGAAGACTTGGACAGTAGGTTGGACAGTAAAGAAATGTACTGGCAGGTGCCGTGCGGGTGATGGGAAGATGGAAGGAGTACGTTGAAGAGTTACTGAATGAGGAAAATCAAAGAGAACGAAGATGTGACTGTTGTGGAGCAGGAAGTAGCAAAAATCAGTAAGAGTTAAAGAGGATGAAGAGTGGACAGGCAGTTGGTCCTGATGACATACCTATGGAGGTATGGAAGTGCTTTGGAAAGGTTGTAGTAGAGTTTCTGACTAGTCTGTTTAACAAAATTTTGGAGAGTGAGAGAATCTCTGAGGAATGAAGGAGAAGTGTATTAGTGCCGATCTTCAAAAAATAGGGGGATGTGCAGAGCTGTGGCAACTACAGAGGAATAAAGTTGATAAGCCATACAGTAAGGATTGCTGCTCCTAGTGGAAGCTAGGTTAAGGGCAGAGGTGAGCATTTGTGAGCAGCAATATGGTTTCATGCCTAAAAAGAGTACAACGGATGCAGTATTTGCTTTGAGGATGCTGATGGAGAAGTACAGAGGAGGTAACAGGGAGTTGCATTGTGTCTTTGTAGATTTAGAGAAAGCGTATGACCAGGTGCCGAGTGAGGAGCTGTGGTATTGTATGAGGAAGTCTGGAGTGGCAGAGAAGTATGTTAGAGTGGTGCAGGACATGTAATAGAGCTGTAAGACGGTGGTGAGATGTGCTGTAGGTATGACAGAAGAGTTCAAGGTGCAGGTGGGTCTGCATCAAGGATCAGCTCTGAGCCCCCCCATGTTTGCTATGGTGATGGACAAGATGACAGATGAGGTTAGACAGGAGTCTCCATGGACAATGATGTTTGCAGATGACATTGTGCTTTGTAGCGAGAGCA
>JAOVVA010000019.1:13702691-13719440 GCA_028565275.1 Leiocassis micropogon
ACACACACAGCGCCTGCGCGCATAAACAGAAACACTTATCTGTCGGGATTTATTTTTACTTTTTTTAAAGGTAAAGTACAGGTTAATTTTTTTATTTTTACTTTATATTTTGTGATAATTATTTTTATGTATTTATTTTTTGGGGCTGTAGAACGAATAATTTGAGTTTCCATTATTTCTTATGGGGAAATTAAATTTGGTTTACGAGTGTTTTCAAATGCTGTTCCACTGTATATCCAAAAGGTTCCACTGTATATCCAAAAGCTGAAATACCAATGAAAAAACTTTGTTATTATTATTATTGTTGTTGTTATTTTTTTTAGGTTAGAGAATATTTTGGCTATAGAATAATTCTTTATTCTCATGTTAAATTATTCAATTTTATAAATGTTATAATCCTATTTCAGAAATCAAATTGACATAGTTTACTACATAGTTTACTTGATTTGTAATTGATTACAAATTTTTATATATTTTTGTATGATAAGGAGTGTATAATGATAAAACATCTGACAAAAGAAACTCAAATATAGTTACAAACCCAAACATATTCCATACATACATATTATGCAGCTATTAATATACACCCTGTATATTTTTCTCATGAAAGGTGACATTCAGGATTTAAATAGATATCAAGTTTTATTTTAGTGCTATCACATAGGTCAGGCATGATGAGTGCATATTGAAGCAGTGACATTTAGTTTTTCAGAGCTAAAACTGTGCCTGTCCTGAAACCCAGACAACTGACAGCAAACATTCCTGTATTGTGTTAATGTAAAAATCAATGGATAGTGTGATCTGTTATTAAATAAATCATCCTAAAATGACTGGACAAAGTACAGTGGTGGCAATTTGTAACCTATAATTAAGAATGTCATTATTTTGTAAATAATATATAGAAATGTAACATCACAACTGCTATTATGGCACACATGGAAGTTGTTCTTATCCAGCCTATGGTATAGACAAAGCATAAAAGCATGAAATTTTAAATTCTGTAGGGAAAAATGATTAGCTCAGGTAATATTGTGTGTATATTGTGTGTATTCACTGTATGAATCAAACAAATCTAAACCGGCAGCTCACTGTCAGAATATCAGGGACGTGACTGATAATGCCCATTACATATTCTCATTATTCAGCTACACACTGAAAAATTTGAATAATTACCTCTGCTGGATTGCATGGGTGCTGTAAGACAAACTGTAGTGTAATACATCTTTCAGCTTGATCAGTATTTGTTGTTGTGTGTGTGTGTGTGTGTGTGTGTGTGTGTATGTGTATGTGTGTGTGTGTGTGTATGTGTGTATGTGTGTGTGCGTGTGTGTGCGTGTGTGTGTATGCATGTGCACAAAGCTGGAGCCCGGCTTTACAGGACAGCTGAGAGCAACTGGCTGATACTAGCTGTGTATTTTCTCGACAATGATTTCTTTTTTGGCTGGATGACAAGTACGCTGCCAAAGATATGGCAGTCCACAGGTGCAGGATGTCTGCATAGGGTAGAGGAGAGATAGTTGAGGAAATAAACCTGAAGCTTTAGAGCCCAGAAGGCCAGTCTCATCAGATGAGTCTTTGCGAAATTGATACGAACTGCAAGGGGTTACTTGAGTTCACCCACAGTGACACATCCCAAAAAGGCCCTGAGGCAACTATACCCTCACTTCCTACCCGCCTGTGTCTGCTTCACTTGCTTTGTCATTCTGTGTGGCTGTAACATCTATTTGCAACTGGGTGTGAAGTGACATTCATAAGGCCCAGATCTCTGTATGTATATTTTTAACAAGCCTGCCAGCACTCAACTGCTTGCATCCGTATTTTCCATTTAAAACTTCTGGTAATTTGGCCAAATGTTTGTGTGATCACCTGTATTGCTTAGATGTCAGGACAAGTTTTGTTCCAGCTGCGAGCCAACATTCAGACTACATTATTAGTACAAATAACAACACTGACAACGAACAGACCTTAAAATACAAAGCTGCTTGTGGGAGCTAGACCAATGCAGGGACAGTGCCTTCAAAAGAAACAACCATCAAAGAAAGCAAACACTGCTTTGAAATACTTCCAGCTTGTAGGTGGCAATAACCAGCCCATGCAGGAACAGTGAATTTTTCACTACCAAATGTGCAAAGTATCTCATGTATGAACCTGATGAACACACCAGGAGGTGTATGTTATTACCAGCCTTATGGGGATTGGGCTATCAAATAATCATCCAAGCATCATGGGATTCAGCTGCTTTAAGCGCTGTTGCTGTTTTGTTTATTTATTTATTTCCTCCCTGGAAACAGAAAATAGCATGTGGTGCCTTCCCGCATCAGTTCCTGCACAGATACAGATACTGAACACCTGCCAATTCTCTCTGGCTCTTTGAGAGGCCTTGAACTGGATCCTGCAAGTGTTAGGAACAAGGGTTGATAACCTTTTGTAGAAGTAATTCATGATCATTAAAGAGAATGAAACAAAACAAAATAGATTATTCCTGAAAGTGTACTGAAGCCAGTGATATAACCAGTGACAATACATCGTACCTGACGGTTTCAGTGGCCTCAATGAGTTTGTTATGGTTTGCTATTTTCAATGTATAATTATATAGTTGACAAATGTTGTGCACCGCAATTTTCCTTAAAATAGTGTTGGACAAGTACAATATATATATATTTTTTTTCATTATTAAGGGCATGTTTTCAGTGCAAAATGACTAACGATTCAGATCTTATCAGTTTTTAGACAAGGATTGGAGCAATTTCCAGATCTGCAAATTTTTTTTTAAAAAAGGCTAAATTTTAATTTTGCTTTTCATTTATTCTCTATAGTATTTAAAGGGCATTTAAAGCAAGGACCTTATTACCATCGTCATAAAAACAACATTCATGATGTCCAATCTATACCTATTATAAAACTGTTGGCGTGTCTGTACATTGAAGATATTTGCGAAAATATTATTTGGGAGGACATAAGATGAGTAATAAAACACATCACGATGTTTTTTTGAATTTTTGTCTGTCTGTTTGTGCATCACCTAAAAACTACTGAATTTTAAATGGGTTTTCACAGGACTACTTGGCCTAGCTTGAGGTAACATATAGGTAATTTTAATGCAAAACACCCGTATATCATTAAAAAAATCAACATTGAAAAAAAATCATTAGTTCATCTCAATATTCAACACGCTTATACTCAATACTCAATAGAGCATTTTTTTTTTATGGTGATCAAATGATTTAAAAACATCAGAAAAAATGCCATAAACAGGCTATATAATTTTTGTTATTACCAAAAGTAATACAAAAGTGAACATATATTTTTTTTATTAACGGACATAGGTTGATGCACATTGCATATGTTAGTAGAGTAACTCTTCCTCTATATAAATATATTATTCGCCTTAGTCTCCATCACAAGCAATGCATCATTAAACCCAACTCTTGAACCTTCTTTAAAAAATCCCCTTTGTTACATTTAATGGTCTCACACTGTGCAGTTTATCTTCAGTGCTAGTTTCCCCTTCTTTAAACCTCTTCATCCATCTGTGCACATTGCTTTTGTCAATGGTTTTATCTTCATAAACATTCTGTAGCACATTGGGACACCACCTCCTGCAACAGAGGTAGATTTTCATAGAGGTTTGGAGAGTTTGGAGATACATCCGTTGCTTGCTGTGCCGGCTGGCACGTAGAAGGACCTACTGAATAAGTTAAAAAATGCCTACTTTTGCATTAATGTCAGTACAATTGTATAATATATAATGTGTCCAATGAGCGTAACATGTGGTTTGTGATGTAGTCAGGGATGTATTCGAGTATGGGAATTGGATACATCAAGACCTTTAAGCACTGCTATGAAATCCTTCGCAGTACCAGTGCTGACTGATGTCAACGAGCACCCCACACGTGTGCCGAGGCAAAAAGTGATATAAATTCTAAACAACCCGTTCTCATTGAAGTCACACCACTGTGTCTTGGATATGTATCCGATTTAGAACTGCATATGAGACTGACTTAGATCTTACTCGAAAAACATCAGATTTGTGTCATAATTAATGGGTAATAATTAGGGGGTGAGTCACTTCAGACTGGTAATGTGAACATCGCCTAAGTCTCTGGACACTTGATGATTTGTGTATGATTAATTATAGGTGGTCACTAAACGGCACACTGATCGATCTGAGGGCTGATTATCGGCGCCGTCTCTCTGGGGGAAATCTGGTTATAAGGAATCTGGACCTTGCACAGGATGCAGGAATCTACCAGTGCACTGCTTTTAACTCGCTGGGAGCCATTCTCAGCCGGAGAGCGAGCCTTCAGTTCGCATGTGAGTGACTGGCCCAATACGTACTATTTTGAGAGATGATGATTGAAAGCTGTTACACTATTATAGACATTATTTTTGCAATCCTGCTTCTTATTTTACACTTGACATAGTTTAATACTTGTAACATTACAGACTTGAATTTTAAAACACAAACGAGAAGTGCGGTTTCAGTGCGTGAAGGCCAAGGTGTAGTTTTACTATGTGGTACACCCGTATATGCAGGAGGTGAGCCTCTGAAAAATTATTTGACAAATTCCAATCTGTAGTAACTGGTATGTTTTACTTACTTACCATTTACTTATGTAACTTACTCATGTACTAACACATTTATACTTATGCTGCTATTGCTTCTTTAGAGCTGCATTTCGCCTGGGTGTTCAATGAGTACCCATACTTTGTCCAGCAAGACAGCAGACGTTTCGTCTCACAAGAGACTGGGAACCTTTACATCGCTAAAGTAGAACCTTCGGATGTAGGAAACTACACATGCGTGGTGGTAAATCGCATTACAAAGGTCAAAATGCTGAGCTCTCCCACGCCACTGGTCCTGAGGACAGATGGTGAGAATGTGTTATTTTTTTTTACTTTCACAACCTAATCAGCAGGTGCACTGCACTGTGTTCTATAATGGTATAAATTAATAATTATATAAATATGATTTGAAGCAATAATCACCACATTCATATTATATCAGTTATTATATATAGCTGTGTGCGTTTTCATATTTCATTATTAAAATGTCTGCAGATACTCAACATTTGTTGAGCTACAGCTTGCCTTGGACTATGTTACCATGGTTGCACACATTAAATTCAGTTCAATGTCCTTTTAACAATTGATATTGTCACACAACAGCTTTACAGAATTTCAGATATAGATTTATATTTTCCTAATGAGCTAGCCAGAGGGGACAAGGCCAAGAAAAAAACAACTCCCTCAGATGACCTAAGGAAGAAACCTGGAGAGGAGTCAGATTCAAAAGAAACTTATGCTGCTCTGGGTGACACCAGCTATTGGGATTATAAATCATTAAAAATATACAGGTTTAGAAGATTAAAGCCAAATGGTACTAATTGAGTTGAGACCATGTTTAGTATGAGCATGTTATATATAAGAATTCTGGGATAAACAGATTATCCACTGAAGTAAGCATGAGGTTAAAATATATTGAGTACAGATTTTATTCTGTGCAATATATGAGTTTGAGTGCAAATATTTTAAGTGCAGATCTATTATTTTATCATATTTCTTAATTAAGGATACTCTGGTAATCTCATGCTTGTTCGCTCACAATTGTCTTTAAAATCAATCAAACCTTACCAGTGGTTAGTTGAAATATTTCCCCAAAGTGCAAAAGCAGCTGTTAACTCTGCATGGCACCACACTTTGTTAATTAAAAAAAAACATCAATAATTGTTTCTTGCTGACTTTCTTTAGATTTTATTCTACTGTTCTTAGTCTAAAAATATCTTCTCTCTTTTCTGTCTCCTAGGTGTGATGGGTGAATATGAGCCTAAAATAGAAGTTCATTTCCCTGATATGGTTCCAGCTGCCAAGGGCTCCATTGTAATATTGGAATGTTTTGCTCTGGGGAAGTAAGTACAGTTCCTCAGTCAGGCATCTCCCTTCTACACGACACTCTGAAACAATGATTTAATCGACCATACACACTAGACTGTCTCAATATCCAGAAATGTGTGCTCTGATTATTTTACCAAGAAATTTGCAGAGTAGGCTAATATGAATTATCATTCATACTGTAAATGCACACCTACACAAAAAAAATCCACAACAGAATGGGGATTTAGGGGGAAATAGTTATATTAATCTGTCCAACCCAGTAAACATTCTATGTCTAAAAGATCCAAAAGGCATAAGGATATATTCTTTAAACATACTATGACCAGCTGAATGAGGTACGAAATGTTGTCTCAGAAGACGTCCATTGAAAAAGGTCTTTTCCACATATGGGTCAGGAATAGAAAAAACGGAAATGCATCTGAGGTATCAGACAAAAATTCGACTGAGATTTTTCAGGAGAGTTTGGACATGCGTGTAAAAATATTTTTGTTGACCATTCCAGACTTTTAACCTTCCTCTGCTTTGATCTCTGGGAAGCATCTGCAAGAATCAGGAGAAATTTGCTGGTAATATTTAGAGTATGAAAAGATGGCATGCAAAAAATGAAAAACAAAGTTAGATTTAAGAAACTAAGTGACTTATTTCTGAATGAACTCCAGAGTACAGTACATGAGGCCGTCCTACTGGTACTGCAAGCAGAACATAAATTAGTAAGCCCAGTCAAAAATGTAGGTACAGTAGGTTGCCCCTACAAACAACATGACCCTAAAGACTAATCATCCAGTCTAGAATGACCAGTGCTGTTTGATTTTTTTATTGAAATTATTATTATGTTAATTATTTTTACAGTTGCACTGGGCCATTAATGTAAAGCAAAAGCACTACATTTGAAATTAGCCAGTGAAACAGTGAGTGAGTAAAAGTATGAATGAGCGAGTGTACTGTAGATGTTTTTAGAGACTGCTTCATGATTATGTCAGGTGTTTGCTAAAGGCAAAACATTAGGAAGTTAAACGCATCAGCTCCTGTAAATGTAATTTTGCTGCATTGTTGGGTGCAAGAATCGAAAGGGTAATGGCTCTAATAATTCTATAGGGTATGTTTAGGGTATGTTTCTTCCTAAAAAAAAATACTAGACGTACAAAGATTTTTTTCTCAATAGAACAAACTTTTGCTTAAATTAGTAAATGCCGTCAGTTTAAGCTTTGCTAATTGCACATTAAGTTTTTTTCTACTAATTATGTATTGTACTGGGTGACATATGTAGTTGATGGGTAGGACTCGCCTGTCTGAGCACTTTTCATTTACATAAACAGTTTAACATTATATTTGAACAAATAATTTTATTAAAATCGTAAATAATCAGTTAACCATAACCATAATAAGAGAGTAACATAATTCATGATCATTTAATAAACTCAATGACACTGAGCTGTTACAAATCAAATATTTCACAAGATGAGAGAAAACTTCCCACAGTGTCTTTAAAATGTATGCCACAGAGAAGCATGATATGATGTGATGCTCGTCACTCTGCATTGCTACAAATCATTTTTGAGTTACAGGACAGAGTTATGTTAGTTATGTAGTTAACAAATGAACAAATTATGCAAAAGTTCTTACAGCGGGCAACAATAAATGTATATACGGCATGTGCCAAAATATACAGTACCCAACTTACGAACATTCAAGTTACAAACTCCCGGCCAACATGGCAAAAATGGTTAATTTAGCAACATTATGATATTTATATGATATATATAATATAATATTGGTGTGTGTTAATGATCAGGAATTAGAGAGCTACAGTAGGAGAAATAGCATTAGGTATTTTTTTGCATTGCCTATATTACTGTAGTGTGTAGCCTCACATTTATGCCTTTGTTTACTATGTGGATAGCAAACATGAACAAGGGAAAATTGACTAAAAAGGAGACTGAGGGCTTATAACTCTTTAGATGCCTGAATGCCCTAAATGGACATTTATAAGGCTTGAAATACAGGGCTTAAAATACAAGGATTTAGGAAAGGAGTTGTAGTTTCACAGGCGCGATTATCAGTTTGTGGTGTAAAACAATAAAGCCAGCTTTAGCGTAGATCAGTGGTTCTTATTGTAGCTGTGGTCCTGGAGGGCCACTGGCCTGCATATTTTAATGATTTCTCAACTCCTATCATGTCTAATAATTTGATATTTTCATGAGCCTGATTTTCCAATTAACAATTTTTTTTTAATTGAAGTGGGTGTGGTAGAGCAATGAAAACACTAAAATACGCAGGACAGTGATAAAGTTGAGAACCACTGGTGTAGATTAGTGTTAATTTCATCATCGAAAATAATGATGAAAAATATTGATTGATGACCTTTTTTCCTGTGACTAAGATGAGACGATGACAAGACGTCGCGGATATCAATCAACAGCGACAGTGACGAAATCAGCATGCAGTATTGTTGACGGAAAAAAGACGAGACTAAAATGTGGTTTAAAAAAATACAAACTAATAAAATATCTGTCTTTATTTTCCTCAACTTATAATTTTTTTCACAATCCGCTATGCGATACGATGTGCATTCATTATGGCACGAGCAGCAGTATTTCCCGGGTCACAGCACACGCCATATCAGGCGTAGTGTCGGGATGTTACAAGCTCAGTCATCCTCAACTCTTCGTCATCACAGCAGTACTAGTCGGGCGAAAAAGAAGAGCCGATATTTGGACCCATTATTATGAGGCACTGTAAGGGGCTTAAATCAAACTTCACTCATGCACACACACATGAAACACTGGTATACACATATATGAAACTGTCACACATACAGTACATATATACTACTAACTACTCAAACACACACACAAACTCTCCATGCACAGAGAGTTTGTGTGTGCGTCTCATAGATGTGTGTGCGCGCATTTCATATTTAGTTGTTCTTCATATTGAACCGGAGAAATAAAGCTGATGTGTAGTAATATTGGAGGGGAAACAGTATGGGAACACAATTGCTGGGAAAAATACCACAAACCTGAAGAGACGCATCAAGACATACCATAAAAATCACTCAGTTTTGCAATCTTTTTGTGGTAATTATGTTACCACATGTTAACATAAAGATGTTGTGATGTATTTTATTTTATTTTATGGTTATACCGTTGCCAAACACCTTAATCTAATAGGTTAGCAAATGATTGTGACCCATAGGAGCTACAGTATCCCTACAACAGTCCAAGTGTGTAAATTTATACTATATATACTGTATATATACAGTATAAAATACAGTATAAAGTTTCAAAACACTGTCCATACTGCTCCTATTGTTTTGTAGTTATAATTTTTTGTTGACTTACCTGAAAACATCAGATGGAAAGATACATTTTAAAATGATAAGTTAATTCATTTGTGAAAAACCTTAAAAAATTGGTTATGGCTAGACTAGATTGACTGTAGGGTTTATTAATAATAATCTTATTGCCAAAATATAATGTTTTCATTGGGTTTGTCTGACTAAAACTAAACTAAAATGTTCAAACTTTTAGTCGATTAAAATTTGACTAAACAAAAATAGGATAAGATTGACTAAATATGATAAAAACTAACAGGGACATTTATCCCGGACTTTAAAAAAAAAAAAAAAGCTGACAAAATGAACACTTGTGTAGATGCTTAGTTTTCCTATGAGTTAGACGAAAATGTTTCACAGCAGGTAATCTTGTTACATCATTCATCCACTGAGTCAGTGTGTAGGGGTCAGTCAATCTGACCACGATGATTAATGTTAATGTAACAAGCCAACCATGCTTGCTTGCTGGCATTAGTTAAGGTGCTCATGGAATTATTTTGTCCCTAGCCAGTCTCTACTTGTGAAAAAAGGCACCATTTAAACTAAAACCAGTCAGATCTTACATTCAAATCTAAAACTAACTTACATATGCTTAAAATGGAATTATAGACACTGGCCAGCCAAAAAACAAAAATGTTTTTTCTATTGGCGTGCATCAAGCGAAGAAAACAAGTGAGGAGATTTGAAATGGCTGGAATTGAATTAAGAACCATCCACTGCATTATTAAAGCCTGAAAGCGTAGTGCTATATCGTCAACTTCATGTAAGAAATGCCATGCGCATATTGCTGGAGTCAAATTGTGGAAGAGTGTTTCTGGGAGCACAAGGAGTTATTTTGACACATGAATCGGCTAACACATTTTATTCTGGAATCAAAGCAGAATCTAAAGGTAGTTGAATGATCTATTGGATAGTAAAACTTTTTTTGGCCAGAGTCTTAATCTAGCCCAACTTCCACACAGAGCAAAACAACAATGTATTATTTTTATTTATTTATTTATTTATTTAGTTTATTCAGCAATGAGGCTTCTCACCTTGTCAATGGTGGTTAATATAATAAATCCTGACGAGATTCAACCACATCAGATTTGATCGGGCAAAAGTCTGATTGTGGCACGAGATGAAGAATGGGTTTGACACCATTACAATTACTGTTTGTGTTCAGTAATGAGTATGGACAGGACCTAAAAGCCTGGAGAATCTGGTGAGACTCTGTGTTAGGTGTGATTGGTTATTCTCCAATCTCATCAAGCATTATATGAGCAAACTCAGTCTCAGTGGGAAGTTATACACTATATTATATGCATGCTGCAGAAAATAGCAATCCAATAATGCTAGAATTGACCGGTGTTGTATTTTTCTCAGTCCAGTGCCTGAAATAACATGGAGAAGGGCTAATGGAGTTCCCTTTCCCAACAAAGTGAAAATGAAGAACTCTAATGTTGTTCTGGAGATTCCCAGTTTCCAACAAGAGGATGCGGGAGGTTATGAGTGTGTGGCAGAGAACAAGATGGGAAGGAACACTGTGAAAGGACGACTCTCCTTCCATGGTATGTTTCTGTTTTTGTGTGTGTGTATAGTGGAGTGTAGTGGTGTGTGTTTGTTCCATTAAAAAACACCATTGATTAATGGGATTTTCTTTGGACACCTGTTATGGTCCAGTCTGTATTAGACCATAACATGCCAATAAAGGGAGGGGTGGTAAGAAAAAACTTCATTAGTTTTTGATGCCTTTTTTTTAAACCAACAATAAGGCCAGAAAATGAAGACAGCAGTGAAGGCAATTTGCTACCTAAGCTTTGCATATCAAGGGAAACAAGCATACTATTACAAGGACTATGTTCTGCGCAGGCAGGAGTCTGTCACATCATTAAATAAAAATAGAAAATCTAATCATCCAGTGAACAGCAGGAGATGTGCACCAGGCACGTGCCAATGGTCTGGTCCTGAAAGGCATATACCTAAACCAATATAGAGTACAATGAAAACATTCAGATTTATACATAAATAAGCCAATACTTAAGGTCCTGTTATTGGAAAATTAATGCAGTTATTATGATACAGTGATGATAGTGATACTGTGATTAGCTTCCCATTTCTTAAACAACATGCAGGAAGATGTTAGTTTGTTATGGAAGGGGGAAATCGTTGGCCTAAATCAAGCAAAGAAAACAAATAAGAAGATTGCTGAATTTACTGCAATTGGGTTAAACCTGGGGGGATAGTGCTGAACCGTCAACTTTGTGGAACAAGTGTGGCCGAAAAAAATAATCGTAACTGACCATGATCGGAGATGACTTAAATGCTTGATGAAGTAAAAGTACTGTAAGATAATTTTACACACACAAAGGGACAAGAACTCAAAGTATTGGGACTAAACAGCTGTGTGGCCATAAGAAATTGAGTTTCATAAGTTGTTGAGGTTAATTAGGAAAAAAAAGGTTTGGGGTTTACTAGGAAGCATAAAGATTGAACTTTGGAGCAATGTGATGAGTTCAGTGTATCAAGGTAAGAAGGGAGGCTCATGAAGCGATGCACCCATCATACATAGTGCCCACTGTACAATCCTTATGTGTTATGATCTGGGATTGCTTCTGTTGGTCAGTGTCTAGGCTCAGCAATGTTAATAACATTACTACCTGAATGTGGTGAATCACCAGGTTTTCACATCAATGCATTTTTTTTCTTCTTTGATGGTCTTTCAAGGATGATATTGCCAAGATGACAAGTCTCAAATTATAAAAGAACAGATCTGGAAGCATGAGGAATGAGTCTCAAATTCGCCAAAACGAATGCAACTATAGACAGAAATAAATGCTGTAATGTTGCATAAGATTGTCAAAACAATGCCACACCAATTGTGTGCCATAATCAACGCTCCAAGTTTGTCAAATTAAATTTTAGTGTGAAACTTTTTGCTTTGGCCAGTAGAACTTGTCTCAGTTTTGTTTTCATTCTGAGCTTGGGACTCCAAATGAAGACAACTTTGTGTCATTGCTCCCGTTATTCCCAATTCTCATCATTATCTTAGAGCAGAAAATGTTTTGCCATTTCATTGGAGTTTTTCCAATTATTTTCCATTCAGAGTTTTTCTATTCTGCCATGAGTCTTTTATAGTTTCCATGACTACATGGCTGCGAACAAAAAAAGTAAACCTTGTTTAATTGGTGTTGGCAGCACAGCATTGTGTGCAATAACAAGTGTCAGTGGTGTTAAATGTTGATGGAAACATCTTTTAGCGCTTTCAGGAATTCAAAATGTGGCAAACAGGAACCATGTTTTTCTGTCGATAATCAAATTAATTAAGTCCCAGCAGAACGGTTAAGGCCTCCATTTACTTCCATTGCCCTAGCAGCCCTTAGACACTTCCTTCCACACCTCTGGTTGATCCACAGCCAACACCGCACAGCCGCCGTGCCTGGAAAGTCAAGATTTACTTGTGAACAAATTAGAGTATATTCACAATGAGGTTCTCCTCATTAAATTACTTCTTAACTAAAAAGCTTTCCTGGAACAATTGCTGTCTTTTATATCGTTACAGAAATGTAGGATAAATATTTGGCTTTCACATGGAAAAACAGCATAATATGTAACGTAATTTACATAACCAATATCACAAAAGAGGGTATGTGGTGGTAGTACTGAATATCAGCACGACTGTGTTGCAGTCGTAGACACGAGACTACAGAAGATATTATAGCAGTGCTGATATTCAGTATAATATCACAACCTTTAATGTGATAACGCTTTTATACAACAGTTTTACAAATACCAGTTATTATCCACAGATTATGAGTAGTTTGTTTGTTTACTTATCAGCTATTTGTCCCACCAACACATATCCTTAAAAACAGAGGCCCAAATCCATGGCATGTCATATGACAAATAAAATTATGTAATTATAGCAAAGGCCAAAACGGTTTTAAACAGGTTTAATCAGATCTAATCTGAAAAATTTCAGGTCTAAAAACGCCTCTGATTAGAACCCCTGTGAAGCAAAATGGTACATACAGTTAAATGTCCCAGTGGTGTAATGCTAACTAACTGTTGAATATTTAACAATAATATTTGTTTTTTTGCTGTTTTATTTAAGATGATCTGTTCAGCCTAGCAGTTTGACTTTTCATGTATGTAAAGTGACAGGCAAGAATACAGACATAGGGACAACCAGATAGGGGGAAAAGTGCTCTTTTATTTAAAAAAATACAGTAAAAAATGTGAGGAAAAGGAAGAGGTGATTCACTTGATGAGGCAAGGGTAGAATTAGCTGGTGAAACAGGAGTGATAGTTGGGCCTTCAGTTATAGCAGCGGCCAGTCAAGCTCAGTTGATGGGCCGGGCTGCCAGAGGCCGAAGATAAGGAAGGTAAGGAGGCGGTCGAGCGTTGTCAAGGACCCCTTTTCTGCTGTTTGCCCCATCTCTGGGAATCTCCAGAGCATTCGTTGTCTGTGGAAAAGATAAAGACTGGGTTTGTGAATTTATGCACCTAGAACATCTCACTCACCGGTCTGGTGGTCACTCATAGAGCGCTGATGACACCAGGATGGTAAAGAATAATTCACAGCCAGCAAAGGTAAGTTAAGGTACTCCTCCCCTCCTGCGTGTGTAGTGGAGCTGGCCACGGTCCTGAATGCTTGTCGTGTTCTCTTTTCCTTGGTCAAGCGAGGGTCTGGCAGATGGTACGAGGCGCTGGCTGTAGGCCCGCCATCACATGGATTATTTATATTGTTTGTTAAAAAGCATTTCACATGGTAGATGGCACGGCTTTTTCTCCACTTCAAGGATAATAATGGGGCAGGCGATTGTTGACATTCTTAAAACTCCAGTAGGCTTTCAACTCTATTAATCTAAGAAGTAAAGTAAGCCATCACCTCACATTTGAACTGATAGTACCATAACAAAGATTCTTTGACCAGACAGCACAGGGAGTAAACAAAGATTTTCTGCTGTTCAGTATTATAGGCTCTACAGTATGGGAGCCTTGTAAAGTCACTGTGAGACTCAGGCCAGACAGCAAATTGTTGTTTTATTCCAGTACCCTGGGTGATCAAGACTGTAGTGGTAATTAACAGCTAAATACTTTCCCTGTTGCAACGACAGGCCAAGTTGACAAGTGCTAGTAAATCGAAACCATTTTTAAATTGCCACTTTTAAAGCGGCTCAGTACAGAACACAACAAGCCAATTAAATAATCCCAAACCTTTATTAATCAATAATTAATGATGCATACATGTTCATCAGATTTGTGCTTGTAGGTTTTTCTGTGTACATGCTGTGTAACAAGAAACAAACATGGCTCATAATGCCAGTGCGCTCATCGCTGACACTAAACACATTTTATTTCATAATTTAAGAGGATGTCAGTAGTATGAGGATGTTCCAGCTATACAAGGTCAGAGTCCAACAAACCAACCAAACCCAGGCAAGCATACCTGGAGCATGTACAACTTATATACCTGACTACACAAAAAGCATGCAGGAGAATGAAATTTTTGCAAATGTCACTTGACAAAACAACCATGATCAAAAACACATAATCATAAGATCAGACATGAATTCTTTTGTCAAATATTATTTGATTTAAATTAAGACCCCTTTTTTGGGTCACAAACTGGGTTGTTTATACATTTCACAAAGTTAAGTACATAAGATGTAAGAGTGCATCGTTCTCTCAGTTGCATGTACTAAATGTTCTCTGATGAACGGTAAATGTTTCAGCTTGCGAGAAGGTTTAGAAAGCGTTAAGCAAGTCCCAGTGAAATATGGAAGCAAAATAGTCTCATTAATAATTCACACAAAAGACACGATGCACACATGATGCAGGGTTTATAAAGATGATAAAGTGGTTAGCTGTGTTATTTTCAGCGAAGTTCATTAATGAAACATTATGAAATAAAGTAATAACTTACACGTGCATCCTGTTCTTGGTTTGAGTAGGTAAAACTTCATTTCCGTTGTAATTAACTCAGATTGCGCAAAAGGTGCGCAAAGCTGAGCTACTTGAGTGCTGCGCTCCTGGAGGGCTGTGATTGGTTGAATGGTGAGGCATCTGATTGGCTAAAGAGTACGAGTGACCCACGTTGCTGCCAGCAAAGTCTCAAAAATACACACACACAAATCCAGAGCGATTCACACAGGAAAGACGATTTTCACATTTACAGTCCATGATACACCTGTGAATTTTAAACATTCAAAAAAATTTTACACAGTTGTACATCTGTGAATTGTGTTTTGCATGTGTGAAACATATATTATGAATATATATATTTATTTTGTGCACGTGAGTTGTTTTTTTGTGAATATATTTTTTTTTTCGTGCACGTGAATTGGATTCCACACATTTTAAAATAGTCTAGAGACTATTTTGCTTTCATAGTGAAAGCACTGACTTTAGTGTAATTTAAGGAATGATCAGTCTACCATGGGGTATTTGCATGTTCTCGTTGTACAGTCTGCCACAAAGATATTCACCTCTTCAGGAGGTATTATTGATCTTTCTCGGGTTCTCGGGTTTCATCATTTTCTTCAGCTTACACAAACAAGTTGGGAGCGAGCCTAAATATCTGAGTGCTGGTATCTCCATGCCTGCTATTTTACAAATGAAAATCTAGATATAAAAATGACTACAGAAATAATTTTAAAGTTAAGTAAGCTGTTAATTGAGGTAATTGTTAATTAACTTAGCTGTAACTACATTAGCTGTTGATTGAGTTAACTGGTAATTAAGATGCCTGAGTGACTTCAAAATCAAAAAAGTAAGAAATCAAAAAGTGCATCATATTTCCGCAGGCTTGTTAGGAATCTAGAAGTGGAAGTGTATCTAGATATCAGTGTAGAAATTATTAAAAGGTTATATGCCAACTTCTTTTCAACAAGCACATAACCTGTATGTTACATACAGTATGGTGTTGAGATGTGTGGTATTATGGTACAAGACAATGTGGATTGCAAATCTGAGGAAAAAATACCTTTTCTTTTTTACCTTTCTTTCCTTTTTGTCGTCTTTGTGTCTTCCGCTAGGCTTTTGAATAAGTTGCCTTTAAAGGGAACACAACAACAAGTACACGGATGTCTTGAGAATAGTGGTTTGACCCAGTGTAAGGTGCAGAACAAACACAATTTTAGTTTCAACATTATACACGCACCATCCAACTTATTTTGAACATCTGTACACCTGCAAAAGCATTGTGTTAATATAGTTCATTTTAATTGGTTAAATGTAGTAAGAACTTGTACAACTTGTCAGAAACACAGTAGAAACCATTTCGGATGTAGTATTGTCATCCTTGATGTTGCACTGCCATGCTTTTTTTTAACCATGTTTTAAAAAGCCTGGTGAGGACATAATTAGGATTTAATAAGGACATAATAACAACGGCAGTGACCGGTTAAAAAACACTCCTTAGGGACCCCAGTGACATAGTACAAGTTTGCCATATATGGGAATCAGTGGCGGCTGCTAGCTTTTGAAACAGGGGAAGCTCATATTAGGCCTTCATCATAAAATTCATTATGTTATAG
>JAOVVA010000019.1:13719540-13741848 GCA_028565275.1 Leiocassis micropogon
CACTGTGACGCTACGGGAATGTATGAGAAGAAAATCAAGTCAGCCGACCTGCTATATCTAACTGATTCTGAACGAACACGTCTTTGAGATGAACGTTTTCTAACGCATTTTTAGTCAATAAAATATTAATACAATAGTACATCATTTGACCTTTAATTTTGTGACATTATAGGGGAAGCTGAGCTTCCCTTGCAGTCTTAAAGAAATCGCCACTGATGGGAATGGTTAAATGGCGTTCTGACTGATTTCTCATGGTGTTGTTGATACATCAGTGGAGTTCTCACAACGACCTGTTCAGACACGACCTGTTAAGACGCACATGCATTAAGTTCATATTACATTCTTCTGGTGCTTACACATTTATGGCATGCATGTAGGAGGTTATTAGTTTATGACACGTTCAGAGAATTTTGTACTTGATTCAGTTCTGCACACCATAACTTTGTGATAAAAAGCACCGCACTTGTTGCAGTATTTACACAATTCAAATGTAGTCGGCACCTAGTAAAAGCCTGACGCGTTTTGATCGGACATGGTAACATCTCATTTCATTCTTATTGGACCTGGTGAGCTTGTGATCATGTGTGTGATAGGAAATTAGTGACAACATGATAGCCACATCAAGAAACTGACATGGGCATGGCTAGGAAGTAATATGAACTTGTTAAATGCATATTTTCTATTTTGACCCCGTTCCCGCTGCCTTCTTAGATATTTTTTTGGACGCAGTGGGAACCTCATGGTTTTTTGTCAGAGTGTGACATGGGCTGTAATGTTCACATCAAACATCAGAATAAAGAATAACTGTGACTTCTATGACTTTGATCATAGCATGGATTCTAGTACATAAAGGGCTGGTTTGAGTATTTCAGGATCTGATAAACCTCTGGGGATTTCACACGCAACGACCTCTAAGGGTGACACAGAATGGTGCAGAAAACAGGAAAAAAAAATAATAATATATATATATATATATATATATATATATATATATATACTGTATATCCTGCAGATTGAAACTCCTTTTTAATGAGACAGATCAGTGCAGCATGATTTTATGCATTGGGTTGCTGCCACATAATTGGCTGATTGGATAACTGCATACTATATATGAGTTTGTGTACTGGAGTTTCTATTTAATTTACTCGAGTGTATATTAAATGTTTCTAAAGTTTATACACTTGTACATATGATTTGTAGCCAGTGTACATTTGGCTACTACAAATTTTGTTGGGAACTGAAAAAAAATTAAATTAAAAATAGCAGAAGTTGCCTTCAAGAAACAACTTACGATGACATTAGTGGCTTGTCATCGCTTAATGTGTAAGTGACTTCGCAGCTCTCCTCTGCATTTCACTGCTTTCTTTGTGTTCCTCAATAAAGCAAATCTGCAAGTTCTGATAAAGAGATGCGATATGACACAACCTGTCATGATGTACAGTGCTTTTTCACAAATATGACAGCTCTGTCTGTCAGCAAAATGCTTTTTATCTGCAAAAATTATCTGAAGAGCTCCAGCATTTTTCCCTGCATAAGCCTTTTTGGAGTCTATAGTTTATTTAAATGCCATTGCTTAGTTTACCAGTTTGCAACTTGAAAATATTTCAACAAAGTGATCAACATTTTGTTATGCCTCTGTCAGGGTTTATCAATATTGTTATATCCTCCACAGGGCTTTAGAGTGCGAGCATTTCAGTCACACTGGTGAATGCAATTTATTCAGTACAAAGGTGAAATATTTCCAAATGACACACACACATCAGCACAATGTGCAGAATTTATCTTTCAGTGCTGCCTCTATGACCTCGTTTGCTTAAATGGCCACGTCAGGGCTTTGACTCGTTCAGTTGTGCTTCGACCATTCCACAAAATTCCGCAAAATTCCTTTGTAGTGTTTGCCTTGTGCTTTGGCTCATTGTGCTATTGGAATGGTGCATATATTTACATATAACCAGAACAGGTAGTAGGTACTCATCAACAATTTGCTCAAATGCTATATGGCCAAAAGTTTGTGGTCAGCATACCTTCACACCCATGCTTGTTGAAATCCAAATTCCAAACCTTTTGCTGTTATAATACCTTAGGAATCTGGCTGAGGGGATTTGCTCATTCAGTCACAAGAGCCTTGGTGACGTGTGGCACAGATGTTGTTCAATGACAGTCTGCATTCTGGTTCGTCCCAAAGGTATTCAGTAGGGTGAGTGTTTCCACATCACTCTTCGCAATCCATGACCTCATGGTCCTCACTTTGTGTACAGAGTCATTGTCCTGCTGAAACAACATGCTGAAATTTGTAGGTAGGCACTCTTTCTTCACATGGATGGAGGTTCAACCCTTGCCTCTGACGTGCTAGTGTGAAGCTTGCATATTCTTCCTATGTTTTATGGGTACTCCAGTTTCCTCCTACAAACTGATGACATGCTGTTTGATGTTTCCTACATGTCTGTAGTGGGTGAGTGAGTGTGTACTTCTGTGGGTTGCATCCAATCTTTGTGACCCAAGTTCCCTCTGATAAGCTTTAGGCTCCCCCACAAGGATAAGCAGTATGGACTATGAATGATTCAGTGGACATTGTAGCAAGAGTTTAGGGTAGGCGATCTTTTCCAGTGTGATTGTCAGGTGTCCACAAAGAGTGTATTTTGTGTATTTTACTTCATCCCTGTTGGACTGTGATGGTAGTGAACCTTTCATTTCTACTGGACTGCACAGGTTCTCCTATTTTAGACAGTGATCTCTGCAACTCTTTCAGCGTTAAAGCTCGATACTTAATTAACAATTGTTTATCTTGCCTTTCACTCATGCTATGCATCTGGGTTTTGCCATACTTTCTTCCACGCTCTGAATAATGGATTACACCGTACTCCTAAGAAGGTTCAAAGTTTTGCTGATGTTTGAATAACCCTCTTCTTTTTTTTTCTCCTTCTAACAACTTCATCTTGAAGCCTCACAGACACTTTCTTTGGTTGTCATGACAGCAGGACTGATGTGAACTGCCATTTTAGCTGTGAGACCTCTTAAAGTCATACTTTTTAGAGGCACTGTATAAAGAGATTCACTGGTTAAGCACAGTGCACCCTCACAGCATTCACACTACAGGAATGTATTTCTGACTCACTCATGGTCCATAAAAGCAGCTGTACAGCACACACTGTAGCAGCAATACAGATATAGCTTATAGACAAACGAAAACCGTTGTATCAGTAATAATTATTGACTAAAATTTAGCCATCAATCTGGTTAAGAATATTCAATTGTGCATTTGATTACCAAATTCTTTGGTCTAATATTCATCAGGTCTATATATGCATATGCACGTTTAATTCTAAAATAAAGATGCATCAAATGAACTGCATTAAACGAATATATTCACTCACAATATATACACATATTTTTCACTGTGTCCCACAAGTGCTCTTTAAAATTTAAGTCTAGAGCTGTTCTTCTAGGCAGGACATTTATCATTTAGTATCTAAAATATAATTACCTTTACGTATTCATCTTAATTACAGTACAAATTCTGCATTAATGCAGCCCAGTCACAGACATGTATGGCATGCTCAAGCCTGCAGCCAAAATGTCTTCCAAATGGGACTAGTTCCAGGATGATTATCAGAAGCAGGGCCAGGAACCCTACGGTTCACAGTTTCATTCATTGTGATTAACTATACCAGGGGACAGGAGGATGTCATTGTTCACATGTTTACAATTCACAACAGTTGTGTGGTTGAATTCAGACACAAGTGGAAGGCAACTATTTTAAGACTTCCCTTTGGGTTTTTATATGACTTATTGGGAAGGTTAGAGGGAACATATGCCAAGTCAGCTGTGCATCTGATAGGCCGTGACCCTGAAATGGGCTTCTGTTCAATACTGACAGAGTAGACAGTGCTGTGTGCCAGCTCCCTCACAAGCCAGGCCAAAGAATAGTAATGCTCTCCACTTGAACTCTAGATAGAAGGGAACTAAAAAAAAAAAAAAAAAGCCATGCTATGCAAATGAATTTGAAGGAAAGCATTGCCTTTGCTGAAGAAATCTTAATCTTTTGTGTGCGGACTTATAATTTATAATTATAATTGTCCTTTTTAAACTATCCTTTTTATTCTTGAATACCCCTCAGTTTCACATAATTGTCTAATGTAATATTTCTCTTATCCTTAAATGTTATGCTACAATTTACTACATACGATAACTGTTAAAATATGTATCAGTATAGTGAAATATATATATATAGTGAATTTTACCAGTCTTCTTGTTTCTCTGTATTAATTCATTTAGTTGTTCTTTTCTTATCCACATTCTTTTCTATGAGACACGAAGCACAAGATTGCTCTTTAAGTCCTCTAATGCATATAATGGTTTTGCCTGGAGAGAATTGGCATTAAATCACTTAAATAAAAATAGTAACAGTGATTGCTGTGTAGTACTTGTTGTAGTACTTGTAGTGAAATCAGTCGATACTGACTATGGCTGTGAATACTGTGATTTTGCATGAAAAATCAATCCTTTTTTAGGCTTAAAATAAAATGTTATATCTTATATTAAATACACATGATTTTTTAAAATATGTTCCATCTTTCCTTATAAATATAGTAGATAGCCTAGATAAATATGGATAGCCTAACCGAATCCATTAAGTGTTCTGTCGCTTGAGACATGCACACACAATGATTCACTCGGATGCAGCTACAGACTAAATATTGATCAATTGTCTGCTGTCCTTCTGAGAAGATTGTACAGCCCGGTACAGCATTAGATTCCAGATATGTGATATAATCAAGCCCTTGGGACTGACACTGCCATCCCAGTAAGACTTTAAAAACTGCTATTTGACGCAATGCGCATTTGCATGGGTTAGTTTGTGCTGGTATTAGGCACTGGTGTGTAAAACATTCGGTTTTGTTTTTTTAATACGCATTTCGCAAAAACACATTTCACAACTGTTGCCTAGCTGAGGAGTTTGGGAACTCTTGAGTCATTTGTGTCAGGCTCCAAAAGAGCGTGATTTGCAAGGCTAGTGGCTCCATCCTCATATGGGTGTTTCACATGTAAAATGTATGCATATTTATCAATATGTCATTATAATTTGTTTCTGTGTTTGGTTGCCTAGCTAAGCCTCAGTGGGTGCAGACCATGCACGACAGTGCCTTATCCATTGACGAAAGGCTGTTTTGGGAATGTAAAGCAAGTGGAAAACCCAAGCCCTCATACAGCTGGCTAAAAAATGGAGAACTACTTAATACAGAGGTAAAGTAACATCTAAATATTTACTCTTGACTCTTAAATATTTTAAATATTTTACTCTTGACTAAAAGGCTTGTTTGATTCTGTGTTGAAAATATATTCATTACATACCAATGGTATCCATTCCTAAATTGCCATTGAGTTGAATGTTGTGCATTCATGTTAATTAAAGTATTTCTCCCACATATTAAGGTTAAGAATTATAGCACCGATGCATTTTCAGTTATTTTTGGTCAGAAAGTGTTGATTAATCTTGTTACAACACAGCACTGATGTGTATACTAATGCAGGTATTCTTATACACGTGTTATATTCAATTTTCTCCACATTAGCATTTTTATAAAGGCCTCAGAGATCCTGAAGCTTTGTTCAAAGTTGGGTTTAAGGCATTTATTTTTGTTTTATGATGATTTATTTTTTGTTTTATGACAAAAGTGAGGTTCTTTTAAGCTATACCTTTTTTCGCCGTAGCTGAAATAAACATATTTAGTGTGCAAGGTCTTTTCGAAGTCACTGAATGTTGGCGAACTGTTGGTATCTGCCTGCCCAGCAGGTTCCCTGAGGGCCCAGTGATTACAATTTATTAGATTTAAAATATATAAATAAATGCTAATATTAAGTATTATTTTCAATTTATGTTTGCAATTTTGTGTTGGGATCATTCATTCAACAATATCCCAAAGTCTTGTCATCGAGCATTGTTAAGGATCTGTTATGGCTTCTTACAGTCTTACTGCTTAGGCAGTGACTACTGGAAGGTTGTCATCGTAACTAAGTTAAGATTAGAGTATAAAGCAGAAACTCAACAAAGCAGCAGTAATGAATATACTACAGAATATGCTTCAGACTGGTGTTGAAATAGAATTAGCAAAAATGAAAGCTGGATCTACTCAATACAGCTGGCTGAAGGCCTAATTTGTTTTGTAGTCACTGGAAGCAGTCTTAATTGGAAGAAGTAGAAAAACATTAGATTTTAACGAGTGCTCTTATCATTGGTGATCCAGTGGGAGGGTTCTCATCTGTGCCCAAATAGTGATGCAGAATGTGTAGATCAGATGATCCACTATGGCTCTATGAAGCACTATTATGCCTACCAGGTTTTTATGTTATTAGGGGTAAATTTCTCTTTATGTCTCCACTTATTCCACTGTATAATACCCTCAGCTTACTAACTGTTCCAGGGTTGAATCCCAAAAAGCATAAAATGGAAAGTAGGGTGTAGAATCCATTGTTCCACACACCAAGTAGTGCTTTTGTTCAGGGATTAGAGAGGGATTTGGCAAAACTTTGAACTCACATTAACTACTGTAGCAGTAATAATAAGTAGTAAGGATCAAGCCACAACACAGACAAACTGTGCCGATGCAGTTTGCAATGGCTTAGAAGGAATTAATAAGGCGACAGAGTGTTGTTTAAGATGACATAACGTTATCAGGTGTGTGTTCTTGCTGAAAGTACTACCATGAGTGGTTTTGGCAGGTTGTTGCTCTTCCTTTTTGCTGGTCCTGCGACTGGCACTGAAGTTTTTAGTGGGGCACAGTACTGTACATACAGTATAAGGCCTGAGTAGAAAAATGTACTTTTCAATTTTTATTTTGAAAGCACAAACTATGCACAAATGAACAAAACAGTTTGAAGAGATTTGGACAATATGGAAGAGGTGACTAAGGGGGTGCTGTGTAATAAAAAAAAAAATGTTTCATATCTCAAAAACTGAATGAGCGCAAATGTTTATTTCGCATGCACAAACTGACTTGTTAATTGTTAATTTTCTGATCATTTGGGGTGCAACTTCACACTGGTCAATAATCTAGCTTCAACTGGTTCATTCAGATGTAGAATTCTGTATGTAATAATGAAAATATAGTAACTGTGATATAACAGTTACTGTACATGGATAAATGCGTTCTTTTTTAGATTCAGTATATTTTCTCTTTCTCTCTGAGTGTTTGTGTGTGTTTTGCAGGACAGGATTCACATAGACAATGGAGCGCTAACTGTAGTCTCAGTGAACCTGTCTGACGCTGGCATGTATCAGTGTGTCGCGGAAAACAAACATGGCATCATTTATTTCAGCGCTGAGCTGGTTGTGCTTGGTAAGAGGTTTCTATTTTTCTCCTTTTCCTGCTTCTTTTTTGTTTAGTTCTGTCCTTCATCATTACAAATTACTTTGTTTCATGCATCTGAAGTATGTAATGGACTCTGGAAAACTTCTCTCTAGGGTATAACGCTTTTGTTATACTTAAGAGGAAAACTGATAGAAATGTTTCCGGCCTCAGTCTATGTTAGTGTAACCAGAGAGTTTCAGGCTGTAATACAAGCAACATAATAAAATAAAAATCAATTAAAATATCTTTGTGTTTATGAAGAATAGATGTTAGTTTTGCTATGAAATTGGTTCTTACCTCAAAAACCATCTTCCCAAGCACATTAACAATGTTTTGTGAGAATATTGTGAGCTATAGTTTAAAACTTTGTGGTTGGGGGTTGAAGAGACTGCAATCCAGAGAGATACTAACATCCCAAACTATTAGGTTTTAAGCATTGTCACACCCTGGCTCAACAGCATGTGACGAAAAGAAAAATATTAACATATTTTAATAATGAATACAAAAATACCACAATATGTTTATCAATAATTGATGAATCTGAGCTGTCCCATGATGATTTTTTTTCTTCTATATTATTTTTTTTATCACTACCAATACCAAACACAGCTCTAAACCCAAAACAGGTTAGTGAGGTTGAACCAATGCACTTCTAACCAACCAAGAAAAGAGGCTAGGACATTACCAAAGCAGAGGCGCACAGCACAAACAAAAAAAGCCACAACAAAAGCAACGTCCAAGAGTGCGAATCCACAGGCGATGTCCTTTTATAGGCTCCAACCACGCCTACTAAGATACTGCCCTCTAGTGGCTCCAAGAAACAGCTCCGCATTCTAGCTTTATGGAAGACGAGAAATAAACACCACCCAGCAGGAGCATCCATACAGACCCCTGGACTGTCACAACACAGCTAGAAACAATGCAGTGTCTGATTTGTGGGCTGTGGAGAAAAATATTTAATTGGCCCACACTCAGTGGCTATGGTGATAAGAGAGGTCTAGCAAATGGGTGGGAATTGTTATTGAATACTAAAGGAAGAAAAAAAAAACATAAAAACACTAATAAGAGCATCTCTAAATGTCTGTGAGCACTCGTTTGCCATGACAGAATGTCTTGCTCTCCAAATCAAAATAATTGCAACCGTGAACAAAAGTCCTGCTCCTTTTTCATTTTTTGCATAATTTCAATACACCGTTTTAGCCACATTATGATCAAAGGTAGAAGAAAGCAGTGAATGTTAATAAAAGCAATGTTTAAAAGGAACGAGAGTGAGGAGGGAACCAATTAAAGGCACTGTTATTTCAGAAACAAAGTGCCCAGTATGGCATGTAAAGCACTTAACTATTTTTTTTTATACAGGGGCTGGCTGAACACCCCAGGCTAATTACGTAATAGCAATGATATCTTGTGGCCAACAGCAAGTCCACACAGCAAGGAATGTTCGATCAGTTGCCCTTTTCCACTGCTCTATGACAAGATGGTGCTATTCATTGTCCTTACATCACTTTGTATTGATCTAGTATTGCCATATACTTTGACAAAGCACTTTAACTATCATGGTGTTAATTATGTCAGGTTGAGTTAGTGCTGTTTTCAGTCCTACAGGTCTCAGATCAGTTCCCTTTGGAATCACTAAATGCCTATCTATCTGTCTGTCTAATAAGTCTACGTTTTGATCTATCAATGAATGACAAAGGAACCTCCAGTGGCTCTGTTATGTTGATGGTATGTTGGTGGTTCTGGAGTAATTTGGCTCCTCTTAGATGGCGGGGTCACTACAAAACAGCACAACGTTATGCTGAATCATCACCTTTGTTCTATGATTACAGTACATTTTTTGTCCTTATGAGACAGGAGCATGGATGACACTACTCAAATCCACAGGGTCTGAGAGCTCACTTGTTAGTTGTTAGTTTAAGCTCAGTTAAACGCTTATGGGATATTTTGGACAGACGCGTTTGGAGCGCTCTCCATCACCATCATCTGAACACAAGTTGAGGGAGTCTTTCTTTGGAAGAATGTTTATCCCTTGAGTACACCTTCAGAGGAGAATCAGTTTATACACGTTGGATGTTCTTTGCCGTGTGTAGATCAGTTTGCACTCCTTGCTATCCTTAGATCAGTTGATACTCCCTTCTGCTCTTAGATGAGTTATTATGTCTCTCTTTGTTCCACTTTTTTCTTCCTCTCAGCCTCACCCCCAGATTTCTCCAGATCCCAAGTGCGAGCATTACTTAAAGCTAAAACTGGCAGCACTGTGACCATGGAGTGTAAGCCCCAGGCTTATCCCCCTCCCATCACATCCTGGAGGAAAGGCAGTGAACATCTCCAGAGCACAGAGAGGTAAAGATGTTACTTTTTTTCCTCTTCAGATTTTTTCCCCTAGTGCACATTCTCTCATAATTCCTATTTGCCCTTTTTGTACTGTCTTTCTTTTTTTTTTTCCTCCTCATGTTATTAGAAACAGAATATTAGTTTTTATGTTAATCCTAATTTCATGACAAAAATCTTAGTCATAATGATTTATGATTTATTTCAGTCATAATGTTGTTTGGAGCCACTGTTCTTTATTCCCCGCACCAAATCCAACTAAGATATAATAAAGGTCACACTCATATACTTTCTGGCACACCTAATTCCTAATTTTCTCCCAATCAAGCTATCTATTTAAATTGCTTGTTCTTGATTGTGAGTTTCTATTCTTTTTTTTTCTGTTTCCCTGATTATTTGACCTTCTCTCCCTTAACAGTTTGACAGCAAAACAAGATAAAAGCCATTTTCCACTCTTACATAATTTGGCAAAATAATTGTCTGCAGACACACACTGTCTCTAATAAAACATTTTTAGTGAAAAACGCTTGGTATTTTTCTTTTAGAAGCTTTGAATTGTCACTTGCACTGGTTTTGCTGCACTTGGGAGCCACGAACAGATTATTTTCAAAAGAGAATTGACACAGAGAGATAATGCTACAAAACTCAGGAACAGCACAATTGCTTTGTGTACAAGAGGCCTGAGATACAGCTGTTGTGTGCAGGAAGCTGTTGCATTAGGTACACCTTGTTATGCCTTCTGCAGCAGTTTCTTTAAATCGGATTTCCAAACTCTGTTATAACCTTATACCACAATTTTTTTGAATGTTTCTCATGATCTTGGAAAAATATACTGTACGTAATAGCCTGATTATTTTGACGCCTCGGTGCAGCCCTAATAGAGATCAATAAAAGTAAGGTTTTTCTCTGTACATCTGGACAGAACTCACTCTTTCAACGATATCTTTATGTTTCATACATTGGAGGACCCAAAACCAGGCTCAAAATTTTCTGTCTGTCTGCCCGTCTGTCTGCCTGTCCAGCCGATTTAGATACAGCATCACACAAAACTGGCTGGACAGGATTTAATGAAACATTGCCAGTGCTTTTATATTTGCCTGAAGTGAAATTTTCATGTGTTCTGAAACTGTGACGCTAATAAAAAGCAGGCATGTGGAACGCCACTATGAGATAAAACACAGGTTGTTAGAGCAAACATATCTCCAGCAGTCAAGGGTAAGAATCAGAATCAGGTTTTATTCACAAAATATTTTGACACACAAAGGAATTTGGTTCTTGCTGTTTGTGGCTTTTAATGTACAGACCAACAAAAGACAAGGCGTAAGATACCCAACCTTACAAAGTTTTTATGGATAAGTTATACAGAGAGTTCTGCCGTACAGAAAGACAGACAGACATGTACTGAAATAATAATAATATCACTGATTACATTAAAGCTAATCAGCTTATTTTTAGCTTTAACCTTTTAACACTTTTTAAAAAAAAACTCTTTAGCTGTCAACAATATGTGTGTGTGTGTGTGTGTGTGTGTGTGTGTGTGTGTGTGTGTGTGTATGTTTGCATGTGTTGTCAAATTAATTTGCTGGAATCGGTGCTAGTCTTCAATGCCCAAAACTCAGCTTGGCCCAAAGCGTGGCCACTAAGAACTACAACTCTCAGCACACACTCTTCGGTTCACCAGAGTACCGATAGTTTCCACCTGGACTCTATTACACCCAGACACAGAGTACAGAAGAACTGTCTGCTCAGTTACTCCCTGAGTAATATACAATCTGTATGTCTACTACATTACAAAGTTTGCTTGTTCTGATTGCCATTTTGTGTATGACACTTTTTTTTATCATTAGTTTGTCTAAAAGCACTGTTAGTCTAGTGTCGTTTTACATTAATAAAAGGGCTCTTCAGGATTTATTTGTGTTTCTTTTTTACCTGCATTATCTTAGCCTTGCCATGCAGTTATTACATATACTGTACAGTAATGTCAAAGGGGTTTTATTAAGAGTTTGGTGTTGAGTCTTCATTGAGTTTCAATGTGGGCTTTAGTAAAGTTAGTACATGCAGAATGAGCATGTTAGCACCATTCTGAAGCTGAAAATATGAAATGGGACATCTAACAACCTCGGAGACCCAGTAAGCACACAGAATCTAGGGCTCATAGACTTTTGAAACAGTACCTTTGCAGTTATAAACATTTATTTAGCAGGTTTTTTTTACTTTCAATTGTACTGTATATATACAGCAGATGATTTTAGCTTTGTGACATGGGACTTTATCCTGCTGGACATAAAGGAATGGACATGGTCAGGAACAATAGTTAGGTAGGCTGTGGGACAGAAATGATGCTCAGTTCATACTAAGGGCTCATAGTCAGCCAAGGAAATATCCCCCACTCTATTATACCACCACCACCAGGCTGAACCAATGTTATGGCTGATTGGTGTGTGTGTGTATTGTGTGTGGACACACCTTCTAATTCCATGGTCATTCCTGATTTTTATTTCTTTATACATTACAAAACAATGCTGAATGCATCCAAAATATGCAATAATCTCTATTGAACAGTTACAGTAATACTCTAATGTGGGATGCTTTAATTAGTGATTTTTGAGGCTGGTAACACTAATAAACTTTTTTTGGTCTTTGAAGTTTTGGTTTTGCTTTCCTGTGATGGTCATTATGAGAGCCAGCTTCATCGTGGTGCTTGATGATTTTTGCAAATGCGCTCGACGATACTGTTCTTGCGAGAACTATTACAGAAAGACTGACTTTCGTGTCTTGAAATAACAATTGAGTGTTGTTGTTGTTGTAACCTAATTACATAATGGGTGTTATTTCATAGTTTTGTATATACTCATACATGTATACTGTATCCTTTATTTCTGTATATTAAATAAAATTAAATTATATAGATTAAATTGAAGACATGCAAAGATGCAGCAGTGTGAAGGGCATCCTATTTAAAACCTACAGTATGCCAGATCTTGAAGATCAAATGATCTGATAAGGCGACCCCTAGAGTGGGGCCTCCATTGATCAGGCTTGTTTGTCAGGTGCATCCCATGGATGCTTGAACAGATTTCGATCTTAGGAATTTGGAGGCGGGGTGAGTAGTCTTAGGCTTTTTGCCTCCTGGGCGCCGTGTGCAGTGGGATGTGGTGTACTGCGTGTTCTGGTGCCTTTCTCTCATGGCCAGCATTTACTTTTTTTGGCAATTTGTGCTACATTGGTGTTTCTGTGGGATCGGACTAGACAGGATGGCCTTTGATCCAAACAGGCATATACAGTTTTGGGTACCTATGATTCTGTCACCAGTTTACTGGTATATAAATAATAGGATCTGACATTCCTCACATATTCCTCACACTAGATTCTGTCCTGTATTCTAAGTAAAAGGATGAATTATTGTTTTCTAAACAAAGTGAACACTATCTAGCAAAAAAATAACCTCCACAATTCTGTAGCTCACCCTATTTTATCTTACTCTTTTCTAGTTGTCCCTCCCTTTTTCACATCACTGGTTTTAGTAAGCTTGTAGTGTTGTAACAGCTATCTAAAGGTGATGGAGCAATAGCAATTGTGGAGGGACACTGACCATAACACTCATGAATTATAAAGAACACTATTAGCTTGGCCTGGTAGGGGGTTGCACAGTAATTTGGACAGATTCTGTGAGGTATGAAATGATTCATGATAGGAGATGATAAAAGAATCTAAGCCTTTTTTAATTTTCTAGTGAATTAGGATTAAGTGGATTGAGAATTATTGTGTCAAGAAATCATGGGTAGAACAAAGGCATTAGTGTTACGCCATGGTGTGTTTGTCTAAAGAGCACTCAGTGAGACATCGCCAGTTCAGTTTAACTGCAAGCACAAACAAAAAGTTGATCTTACAGTATAAGGATCCAGCATTATAGATCCACAATCTAAATTATCAAGCATATCTGCGGCACAGTTGATTTGCATGTTCTGACACTCACAAACCCCCATAAAATGTCAACAGCAAAGATAGCTGTGAGTGTAAATTATTTTGACTTTTGTTTTTAATAATTTAATAAAAAACTGTTGTAAAACGTTAGCAATAGAAATTAAGTGCATTTTTTTTCTTCAGCTGAGCCATTCGAAAGCTTGGGACTAAGCATAGACCGACTTGTCAATTCAAATACAGTGGCATTTCTTTTTTTTATATAATTGAATGATTGGTATTATTTGTCCTAATTTATTGATTTGCGTTAGCTATAGTCTTACATCTCCAGAGTTCGAGTCCCACCTCAGATCTGTATGTGGAGTTTGCATGTTCTTCCCATGCTTGGTATGTACTCCGGTTTCCTCCCACAATCCAAAGACATGCAGATTAAGCTAATCGGTGTTTCCAAATTGCCCATTGTGTGTGTAAGAGTGAGTGTGTGCATGCTTGGGCCCTGCAATAGATTTGCACCCCATCCAAGGTATATCCCACCTACTGCCATCAGTCTCCTGGGATAGGCTCTAGGCCTCCCCTTACCATGTACAGATATAGAGAATACTGTAAGTGAGTAAGAATGAGTGATTGTTGTCTATAAGTATGTAGGTGTGAATAAGGGCAACTGCTAAATGCTGTACGTTTAATAAACAGTGTAAATGTATTCCAGGCAAATTATGTAATTTAAAGTATATAAAGTGTAACGCCGCAGGCAAATTTGCAGTCAGCTACACTACGGATTTCCAGGCAGACCCGCAGCCACCCGCGAGCATGGTTGCTAGGCAACGACCCCGTGGACACAATCAGAGGAGAAGCGCGACACCTGGGCACGCGCCTATATAGGCCCCCTGGATTCGGCACGCGGCATGCGGTCATTTAGGTAGCACCAGGTATAGAGTCGCTCCTGGTATATTGCCAAAGAGAAGAGTGTGTGAAAAAGAAAATGGAAAACAGCTCATGAAAAAGGCCAGAGAAAAGAGTGTGTAAAAGAAAAGAGACAGAAGTTGTGTTTAAAGAAAAGTGTTTGCAAACAAAGTTGGTTTAAACATAACTGAAAAGAAATAAAGAGAAAGAGAAAAGAAGGAAGTTGTTTTTGTGTTTTAACGAAAAAGAGGAAGTTCTCTTCCCAGAAATGGGAGAAAAATATCCCAAGCAGTTTTCACAACTACTCCAGCGGTCTTCCGCTCCACCATCTGCCTGTCTAAGCCCCCATTCATAATACGCTAATCTTGGCGGCCCTTTTAACATCTGCCACGCCGACATGTAACATCAAGTCAAGGTTTACATTAGTTACAAATATTCAGGAGCACAAGTTGGATGCTAACAATTTCATCATACAGCAGTTCATATAAATGATGCCTATTGTTTCTAAATGCCCTCCATACACACAGTCTAAAGACATACATTGTAGGGTACTTTAAAATACGATGGGTTGGCACTGCCCTGAACTCTCTGGCGTAGGCTACAGGCTCCCCTACAATCCTACATAGGATAGGAAGAATAGAGTATGAATGAATTAATGTTTCTGTAAATGCATACATGTTCTTGAAAGTTTGATTTTGTATAGTAATATAAAAAATAAAAACATAAAAAATGGGAAAAAATATAATTTCACGGACTACATCGTTGTTGTTGTCAAAGTAAATGTTTTGCATATTACAAATACAGTACTGCTGAATTTTATACATAACAGTACTTAGTACGTAGATACACAGAATGGTGTGAAAAACAAAAAACACCATGTGAGTGGAGGATCTGCAGGCTGAAACACTTTATTGATGAGAAAGATTAGAGAAGATGGATAGACTGGTTTCAGTTGACAGAAAAGTAACTCAAATAAGCCACATTAGGTTCCACTCCTATCAAAGAACAGTGATCTAAGACTATCATGGGCACAGGCTTAGAGAAACTGGATAATCAAAGACTGAAAAAAACAATGTGCTTTTTTTTTCTCTAATCTTTATTGGTCCAGTTTGATGAGCGGGTGCCAATAATTCTTGTTCTTGGCTGACAGAAGTGGAGGCTGATGTAGTTTTGTGCTGTTGCAGCCCGTCCGCCTCAAATGTGTTGTGCATGCTGAGGTGTGTTTTTTCTCACCACAGTTGTAAAAAGAGATTATATGACTTATTATATATAATAATTCTTCCTGGAGGCCTCGAGCAATCCTTCTACTTTTCTCTGATCTCTTTTATCAACAACACGTTTCCACCTATCACTCGTTGTTGTTTTTTTTACCCATTCTGTGTAAATCATTATATGTTAAGATCCCAGGAGATTAAAAATCAGCAGTTTCTGACATACTCAAATCAATCTTTGTGATACCAACATACGTGCCACAATTAAAGCTACAAAGATCACACTTTTTCTTTTTTCACTTGAACATTTTTAAACAATAACTGAAGTTTTTGACCTGTTTCTACATTATGTTGTTTGATTGTTTGTTGATTGGCCAATTAGATAACTGCTTGATTGTGCAACTGTACTGTATTTCTATTAAGGTGGATGTTAAGCATACCTGTATGTAGCTGTAGTGGTAACCAATCAGTGAATTTTTTTAAGTTCTACAAAGGTTGATTCAGATATGTTCGATACTGCTTAGACATGCAAAACTTTGCTGGATTTGGTTATGGTTTCACGGCTGCCCCAAAGGCTTCTTGAGAATAATGTGTAGTATGAAGTGGCTGTAAGTGCAGCACATTCATTACAGGCCTCATCAGCTGCGCATTTGAAGGGATGTTCACTGACAGTAATAAACATGTATTGTTGCCACGAAGATACATCAGCTGAAAGCCCTGCACCACCAAGAGATGATTGATTTTCAAATCCAATAAAACACCTTAATATGGCCCTTTCAAAAAGCCAAGAAAAAAAATAAATAAACAGTCTTTTGGCCAAAGAGGTTTCAATTTTAGGTAATACTTGTCTGTCTCCTTCAGAATAAGTCTTCTCCCTGATGGGACACTAAGAATCATAAATGTGACAAAGACAGATGTAGGCAGCTACACATGCCTGGCGAGAAATCAATTTGGGATGGCAAGCACCACCAGAAGACTATTGGTCATAGGTAAGTGTGTTGTTTTACACTTTCCTTGGCTTGTGTGCTGTTCATAGTGCTACATTCCTTAAAGCCATGAGCATAAGGTGTTTGTTGTCAAGTATTCAGATGGTGTTTGTGTTCTATTCCCCACTATCTTGGAAAGCTTTCTGGTCACTGTCAATGCAAGAGATTAAGACCGATAAACTAGCTTTCGAAAATCAGCTTTCCAGAGATAGTAAGTTTCACTTGAGGGAGTGTTTGTTTGCAGTAGTCTAGCAGATATGCAGGGTTGCAGTTAAGGCTTACTTTTGTATGCAACCTAATTTTATAGCTCTACTACTGTGAAGTTTATATGTAGATTAAAAATAAATGACATCTACCATTTGTAATTCTAAATTGGGTCAACTGGATACATCAGAGAAAAGGTTAGCCTTTCTTTAAAATGAGGCTGGTACTTGCTTGCTGGAAATAACTACTTGTCAAAAGGAAACACAGAAATGCGAGGGCTGTACCGAAAGTAATGCAAAAGTGGCCTTTTTTTTTATTATTCTTATTAACAACTCTCAAATCCGCTTTGAAAATCCTTCGTCACGGTTGATTGTCTCCCACTGTGTGGTTTGTGATTTGCCGGTTTCCCCTTCTTTACACTTCTTCATCCATCTATGCACTTCGCTCTTGTCAATGGTGACATCTGCATAAACATTCTGTAATGCAGTGGGTGGCCATCAACTGCAACAAAGGGGATTTTTCAAAGAGAGTCGGGTTCACCGATGGCACAAATGCGTTGCTTGTGTGACTAAAGTATGTTGATTATTACCTTTGTATAGAGGAAGAACAAACTTGTTTCATTTTAATGATCTATGTGAGTTAATAAAATAGTTATGCCCACTTCTGCGTCACGTTCTGTTCAGCCCCTCGTCATTTAAAACTATATTTTTTCCTTAAAGTTGTTGACTCTGATATGTAGCATTTATTAGGTTTCCATGGCCTGAAATGGAACATTCATTGATTGACACATAGCAGCATATTGTAATATGAGGTTGTGTGGGATGTTCTGCCCAGATCCCACACGGATCACTCAGGGCCCGGCGGATATGGAAATCATAGTGGGCGAGAGCATCGTGCTGCCGTGCCAAATCGCATGTGATGCTTCTCTGGATGTGTCCTTCTCCTGGGCCTTTAACGGACAGCTCCTCAACAAACTCGACCCTCACTATGAACATGTTGGTGGGGTAAGTAAAAAAACATTTGATTGTATAGGGAGCAGGGGTAGCTCAGTGGCTAAAATGTTGGACTACTGATTGGATGGTCCCAGGTTCAAACCCTCGCACCACCATGTTGCCACTCTTCGGCCCTTGAACAAGGCCCTTAACTCTGAATTGCTCAGATGTAAAAGATGAGGTAAAATGTAAGTCTCTGACACTTGTAGTGTCTACTTAAAACTTAATTTATTTACAGTAGAATCACTTTTAGCCTTTAGTGGTTTATTAAATGAAAATAGAAAGCAAAAATAGTATGAGAGGCGTTCAAGTCAAACCATGACTTTCTAAATGAAAAAGGAATTTCTCATAAAAAGTTTTTATGACCTTTCCAGAAGACTTCACTGTACGGCAATGAGATTCTTAGCTGCAGGAAAACATCTAAATGGCACAAATGTTTTAAAGAAGGCCAGACACCAGTATATTTGATCCCAGCCAAGGTGGCTCGAAGCCAACAGCACATGGACATTCAGCGAGTGGAACACCTGATCCTTGAAAATTAATGGATAATTTGTCACCAACTCACAGAAGAGACGCATCTGCCTGCGAGAAAAGTACAATCATGCACAACTGACACCACTTACACTTCAAAGGAACTCAGCTGGGAGTTATTGTCACATCCTTCCAAGCTCCAAGCAACTTCAACATGTTTGGGCCGTTAAAGGAGTTCCTGGGAGGGCAGTATTTCAAACGTGAAGCAGGCAGTCTGACCAGGAAACTTTCTACCTTGTTGGTATTTTAACCAGTGAAACGCTGGGATAAGTGCATTATTGTAGCAGGGGATTATATAGAGAAATAAAGGAAGTTTTTACTCTCAAACTGTGCTCTGTTTTTCTGCACAATCAAACGTCACAATTTGACTTGAACGCCCATCGTACATAAGCTCTTTTTTACCTCATTTTATAAGAGACAGATTTTTTTCTGTAAATTGTGCAGGATTTTACATGTTATGTGCTTTAGTCATTATTGGTGTGACATGTTTTAACTATTTTTTGTTATTAACTCAGATTTTCTTTTTCCACTGGGGTTTACCTGTATAACATTATTATACTCCACATAATAATCACTGAGACAGATAACACTAAAAGTGTAAACTCTGAGACTCTAAGACTGCTTTATTGTTATATAATCACTGCTAATTATTATCTTTTGCTCCTGGTGAAAAATGACGGGGCTAAACTTCACACTGTATGAGGATCACAGGTCACCTGTGATAGAGCTTCTGTTTGATACCTCTTCTGCTTTGTCCCCTTTGCATAATTATTAATGGCTTTTATTTAATATTCTTCCCACCAAATGTTAATTAGTCCTCTATGCAGTGCCCTAGTATGAGTTGAGTCATATTTGCTTTGATGCTTAGTAACCTGCAAAGCCTGAGCTAGATTAATATAAAATCAGTTATTCTTTTCGGTGTAACGATAATAAATTAATATAAACAAAGGAGATGGAAAAAATATGCTTTCAGGCATATATATTGTATCTGTATTGCTTTTAGCTCTCGAAGAAAGTTTTATAAAGCTGTCTTAGGTAAGAATGAAATAAAGAAATTAGATTGGCTTTGATGTTTGATTGTTGTTATGCATCGCGGAAGTACATTTGCTTATGAATCAATGGCAGTAAATTTACAATTAATTAGTGAATTAATTAGTTTGTTTGGTTCTCGAGTATAAGACTAATTATTTGCTGATCAAGCTAAACTCACTGCCAAATCAATCAGCCTTTAGACAGATGCTCTCACACAGCGTTTTCCAAATTTTCGGTTTAACACTGATTCATATTTGTAATAAGCTTCCGTTTTCTATTAATTCTGCCACGTCCCCCATCTGCTGGGCTTATCAGTCAGAAGTCCACGGCTTAGACGAGTTCCATAGGACTGTTATCATAATGAAAGCTAAGCTGCAGGCTTACATTTGGCTCAAAATGCACATTAATTCCTTAATGCTGGCTTTTATACTTCTGAGTCTTCTGAATCTGTAAATACTCTACTAGCCTAGGGGTATGACTGTAATGTTTGATTAAATTAAAAATTACAATCACATCAGTATCAGTGAGATTATGATATCTCTATGTTTTTGGCTTATTGTTTAGAACAGTGTTTCCTCATTTAATGATTGCTTTATATATCTCTGCACAAGATTAGTACAAAAGTCGTATTGTTGTTATTTGTTGTATGGCCAAAGGAGCACAAGTAACCGAGGCCATCAAACCCAGTCAAACCACAGGAATTTCTCTTAGAGAAAAAGGGAACAGAGAAAGGAAATGTTATGAGGCTTGTGTTTTGGTGCTATTGTGACAGATCCACTGGCAACCTACAATAACTTAATGAAAGTGCTCTGTAGCTTCAGGCTACGTTCACATTACAAGACACATTGTTCAATTCTGAATATATTGGTCAGGTCGGATTTGTCATGATAGTTCACATTCATAATGACAAGTGACTTTTATCTGACTCTAACATGGATGTGTCTGTTCTCTGAAGAGGCACCTTTGCGCATATCGATACAGCTTCGCTCGCACATCCTGAGTTTGTGCGACCACTCCACCGTATGTGATTTTAGCAGCAGTTTGCTTAGGAAGATGGCAGGCATTTAGTCGGCTATATTTGTTGTAGTCCAGAAGAAGGAAGAAAGTCAAATAACCTATGATACTATGAAATCCCCACGCTGCCGGTGCTGACTGATGGCTTCGGATGAATTCTGATCTGACTGTTCTCATTCCAGTCGCATGACCACGAATTGAATATGCGTCCGATCAAGGACCACAAACAAACGTGGCTCAGAACCAATGTGACAGATACCAGATTGGTGCGTTCAGACAGCCCTAAAAATCAGATCTGTGTCACATTAGCGTGAACAATTGGATTTATGTCACTTCAGGCTAGTAACGCAGACATAGGCTTTTTACATATTCTTCTCCTCCAGTGTTCAGATCTTTATTCTATCTCCAGATGAGCTGCCAGCCTGATGCACTTAGTGTCTAATGCATGCATGTATGTGTTTATGAGCCATTGGTATTGCTTTAACTGGTCCTACGGTTCAGCTGCCAGCGATCATTGGCTGCAATGTGTACCAAGTACTAGTGCCTTTGTGCAGGGAAGAATTATCCTCTTAATGCATAGTATAAGCATTTTCAACACAGATAATACTACCACTACTTGCAAAGTGTAATTTCTGTTTTGATTATATAAATTAAATACATTGCTGACACTTTTAGTTGTGCATGAACATGCCAGCGTTTTTTATTGTTATTAAATTAACACATTTGTATAATTGCACCCATGTTAATTATTATTCCTCACAAGCACTAATGTGTAATTCAGGCTGTCTACACGCTGCATCCAATCACTGCACTTCTAGTACTCATTCTCTAATTAGAGCCCTTTATATTCTAGGTTCAGTAGCTGGATCCGGTGCAGTGTTAGGCATGAGGAATGTTTATCCAGGACAGACATTTCAGACACTATAGTAAACTTCAGTAAATGAACTCCAGCCACACATCTGAAATTATTGTAAATACACTGTATATCTAACTGATTACACCAACAAATGTGTATATTTGATGCAAGCTTCATAATTATGTGTGCAGTCCTCTGAATATGTATGTTAGATATACTTGTTTGCAAGATATTTAGTTATTTCTGTACAATTTAGCCAGTGTGTGTGTCTTGTGTGTCTGTGTACAAAGGGGGTGGCTGGAGATCTAATGATACGCAATATTCAGCTAAAGCATGCCGGGAAGTATGTCTGCTTCATCGATACTGATGTGGAAAGTTTGTCTGCAGCTGCTATTTTGATTGTAAAAGGTAAAAAAAAGAATTTATAAATTCTATGGCATTACATATAGGCAAAGAATTGTGTGGGAAAAAATAGGCTATATTTAATGCATTATGTTATTAATAATATTAATAATTACTTTTTATAGTTTTAATAATAATTATGTAATTTCACATGAATTTCACAATGTAGCTATATTTATGTTTCTAGTAGAAAATGTTTACATAGAAATAGTCTAAGTAAATTAAGCCCTTTAAACCAATAACTTTCTTAACTTTAATTGTGTAAAATATTCAGTTCTTGTTTTAACCTTGTTTTTTTTTTTTATTGTGCTCTCCGTGTAATATGAATTGATCCATGCTTTTTTGGTTCCTTTAGTATGAGTTAATTAGAGGAACCTGTCAAAGGTGTTTATCATAGAGCACTAATGAGCTTTAGAGGATCAATACCTTTTAATTAATCTTAGCCCAGCTTGGTCAACATCTGCAGTTTAAAAGATTAAAGAAGGCTTAGAAATAGTACAGTGGCTTAACAGACTTTAAACCGTCGCTTATTTAAAGTTATTATAGTCTGGTTAAGAAGTAGTCTGTTTTCATATTATG
>JAOVVA010000019.1:13741948-13769347 GCA_028565275.1 Leiocassis micropogon
AGTGATAAAAGAAATAAATTTTATTCATAGTGTTGAGATTCCTCATTGACCGCTGCAACATCTCAGCTGGGATACTGATTTCATCCCGAATTCTCTGTTTTAACTCGTGTACACTTTACTCTTGAGGTAGCCCCACAGGAAAAAATTACCGTTATTCTGTGTCACCCTGTATTTATTATACAAAATCTATAAATGTTATTTATTTATTTATTTGTTTGTTTGCTTGCTTATAGGACTTATTTGTTTGTTTTTTATTGATTTATTTATTTACTTGTTATATATTGGGAGTTTAAAGCTGTTTATGTTTCTGTGAAATACAAGCATCTCACTGGAAAGCCCAGTTTACTGTCATATTATAGCACATACCGCCTTACATCACATTAATGCAGCTAATGTGATATTACAGCCTGAAGAGAGTGTATTTCTTGACAGCTCCAGGGTTTTAGTGCAATTGAAGCAAACCGTAGATTATTTAGTTTGGCTTAGCGACTGCAAATGCCAGAACTATGAGACTGCTGCTGCTCAGCATCCTCCTTTAATCGCTGCAGTTTCACTGTTCAGTGGATAACCCAGCTCTCTGATTCTAGCCTTCACTCAAGTTGAAATGTGTGACCAAAAAAACATAATAAAGTCATAAATGAAAACTGTTGAATTGAGCCAGGTCCCCCTGGAGCTCCAGATGGTATAACAGTAGAGGAGGTCACAGACAGCACAGCACAGCTGTCCTGGAGGCCTGGACAGGACAATGGCAGTCCCATCCTAAGCTACATCATCCAGACCAAAACAGCTTTCACTGTGGGGTGGCAGGCTGTAAATACAGGTAAAGAGAAGTTCTGTTTGACAGATACAAATATGTACAATCGACAGTCATTTGTACATGATAATGACTTTAACATGAGCATATAAGGCAATATTTCTTTTATATTCATTTTCAAATGACAATCCAATTCAGTTTTATTTATATAATACTTTCAAATATAGACATCGTCACACATCAGCAATACAGAAATGAAATTCCTGAATATACGTTTAAAAATGTATAGATTTATAAATATATAACTTCAGAGGTGATGGTGGCAATCAGGCATAAACCCATTCTGTAACTGTGTGCTGTATAATCAAAAGTGCATTTAGGAAATGCGTTTCAGTAAACATGAAGTTCACTTGGGAAGACCAATTAAATTTTTTTTACAATATGCACCTTTGTAATTGGCTTAATTTCTCTAATGAGCATTGTAATTTACTTTTTTTTATCTTATTATATTAGAAAAATTAGATTCTGTAAAAATGTATTCAGGATGGACCATTCTTTCAGCACAGTTATTACTGTTTGAGTTTATAGTATATAGTATACAGTGCCTCCAGAATGTATCCGCCAGGCATTATCTCTCTATGTTTTTATTGCAAAACCAAATTTAATTATATTGGAATTGGATTTCTCCCCACCTACACAAACACAAAAAAAATTATGATAATTAGGACTAGGACTAGGAATTTTCTTGAGCACTCGTGTTATATATGTTAAATACAGGATAAATTGGGTTAATTTCAAATTCATCTTTATATTATTGTATGCTTATGCAGTAATTATCACTGACTTTAGGGAGTCTCACAAAATAAAATGGGAGATCAGATTAGTTCTGTCCTTGAAGCCTGATAATTAATCTGTTGGGAGGGAAAAAAAGATGAAACAGCCTGTGCAAACTTAAACAATATCATCAGCTCTATCACTGCCTCTATGGCACAGTGGCCCAAAGGAAGCTACTTTAAAAAAAAAAAAAAAGTAACAAAAAGCTTGAAGTTTGTAAAGAATATATTTTACATTTCTGACCCACAGGGCAAAAAGGAATACCTGAAAAAAGTTTGGCCAAGTGAAATCCCAGACTGAATTGAAAATATGTGGCATGACCAGAAAATTCCTATCCACCAACATTCTCCATCTAATTTTTCATAAAATAACAAATAGTATTTCAAAAAATAATAAGAGGAAACAGCAAACTATGCAAAGCCCACGGAGAAATATGCAACAATATAACAACTACTATAACAACTATAAAGGCTATGTTCACGCTAAGATGGGTGAACAATTATCATATTATATGTACACTACAAATGCACTTGACAATACTGTTCTTGCAAGAACAATCCCAGAACTAATATAAAAATAAATATTTCTGACAACATAAAATTGTTCAGTGCTTTTTATTTTCTTTCTTTGTTATATTGAGTCACTTCAAAAGGTGTAGAAGAAAAATAAAATTTTTATATTTTTAAATTCGAGGTGCAATACAGCAAACAGAGAAACTCATTATAGTTCATTTAGTTTTGGAAGCCCTAAATTTAAAAAAAAGTTTTTTTTAAACACATTTAAAACTACTACTATTTAGTTTTATCTAAAAGATCATTGTTCCCTTTTGAGTCTGTTGTTTTCTTAAGGGTTCATGTTGTCTATTTTAAAGAGTTTTTTTCCCTTTATACTCTCCCCTCTAATGGTGAAGTAAATTTTAGACAAATTTTACAATTACATATACATACAATTGTATAAAACACAATTTTACAGTACAACAATACAGCTTTTACAGAAAAATACAAACATTACTGAGCAAAAAAAAAAATGAACTGGTTCACATACATAGTCAAAGAAAGAGGACAGATACATACTGTATGATCACGTTTTTGCATTTTCTATGAACAATAATTATAGTAATAATAATAATAATAATAATAATAATAATAATAATAATAAAACAATCATTTTTTTGACAGCATTCCCATTTTTAGGTAGCAGTAAAATGTATGTTTGATGTTTACAGCCTCCCACTTTAACACACACACTGTACAGTTTAAATATGTGGATTCATGCTGCTTGAGTTTTATGAGTGAAGAATTTCAAAACAATTGTATGTCTGAAAAACATTTATATACAATACAAAAAACTAAATTATAAAGAACCAGATTGTTAGACATACCTGTAGTTTCAGGGTTTGGCATCCAATCAGATCCAATAAAGTCCTATAAGCTTGTTTTTGCTTTTGGGGTTGCGGGTAATCAAGATTATTTTGTCTAAGTCAGGTCTTGTGTATCTCTTTTCAGTGCCAGAGGTGATAGATGGGAACACTTTGACCGCTACGGTGGTGGACCTGAACGCATGGGTAGAGTATGAGTTCAGAGTCCTGGCTAGAAACAGCGTTGGTGTAGGAGAACCAAGTCCAGCCTCGCTCAAGACCAGAACCGAGGATGCTGGTGCGTATCAATATTCCATTGACAAGATAACAGGTTTGATATAACGATATAATGATTTATGCCATTGGAGTAATGCTTAAACATAGATATCAGACTTTTTTTACGCTTCCCTTGGCTTCTTTTATAAATATAAAGCTTATGCAGCTCAATAAGTTATGAAAATCATCATAAAAACTGAATAAACTGCTTTTTATTGCTATTTTAATGATAACTGTGTTACCAAATTGTAATATGCATATCAAAGAAAAACACATACATATGATTTGTAGAATGATACAAGCCTACAGTATATTAGCTTAAAAGCAATTTTGACTATCATCCACTTTCTTAGTTTGCTGTATTTGAATCCATCTATCTTGTTATATGGAGATCCAGTGTAAGCAGCTTATTCGAGACTGCTCATGAAGGTTGTAAATGGCTTTCAAAGTAATTGGTGTGACCCTGTTGCATATAAAAGTGCAGATCAGGGCTGAAAATAAAGATCAAAATGAGTATCAAGCATAGGCTGGTGCTATGTCTGTGTGTCTGCTGCTCTCAGTGCGAAATGTTTTTTTTGTTTGTTTGTTTTTTTTTTGCTTCACCCAGTTCCTGATACAGCACCAGCTAATGTCGGAGGTGGAGGAGGCTCCAAGTCTGAATTGGTAATAACGTGGGAGGTAAGTCATCTGTCTGTATTACCAGTCCCTTTGCGTGAGCTAATGGTTTCACCTAATTGAATGGAATTGAACAGCAGTGTTTATTACCCCCAGCCAAAGCTAGACCCATTCTCCAGCTGGGCCCTAGGGCCCTATAATGCTATTTATTTTCTGCAGTGGCTTCTTATTACAAACAAGTTTCTTGTCATACTGTGCATTTTCCACAAGCGACAACAAGCTCCGCGTTAGCATAAGTTGTGAACATGGTGTCTCTGTTTTAGTAAGACTACAGTTTTGTATTTTTCCTCACAGCCTGTGCCTGAGGAGCTGCAGAACGGAGACGGTTTTGGTTACATCATTGCTTTGCGGCTGCTGGGTGAGCTGACATGGACACACGTCGTGACATCAGCACCAGGACGCTATGTTTACCGCAACGAGAGTATTGCACCATTTTCTCCTTTTACTGTGAAAGTGGGTGCATACAATGTGAAAGGCCAGGGACCCTTTAGCCCTGCCACCACAGTGTTCTCAGCAGAGGAAGGTGAGAATGCAAGGTTTCAGAAACTATTTCAGGTTTGCTATAGAATTTTATCATAAATACTTGTAAATATCTTACCTTAAATATCATAAATATACTTGAAATAAATATCTTACTTTATTATTATTATTATTATTACTATTATGTGAATTTTTAATTGCATAATTTGAATAGAATCTTCAGCCTGCCGCCTACTCACAGACAGAGCATGATGTGCTTCGCACAAAACATTAGGCTTTTATCCTTGAAAAAATATTGCATGATGATGTGAGAGACATGTCACACTGACAAGGGTTGTCTGGTGCCGTCTTGTTTTAAAATGAAATGGAAAACTGCAACTGGATAAAAAAAACCTACTGTACGTATTTCAGACATTTTGTAAGCACATTTTGATGATCTTAACTCTAGTGGAGTCTGTAGAGTCTGTAACCACTCTATAATCGATCATCAGTTTGGGTAAACCAATCAATGATTGATTAATAATCGGTTTAACTGCACAGTACAATACTCAATCCCACCACCATTGTGTATAACTACACCCAGAGTACATTACACCCATGCACTATAAGAGAACTACTTTCAGTTAAAAAACAGTCATTTACATTTTAGATATATTATTACTTTTGCTGCAAATGTAAGAATTGTGTTTTTGCAAGAATCGTTGCCTACACTATTGTTTATAGTTCTTTTTCTTACCTTTCTTTTTTGTCCAGTTGTCTTTTTGTACATTTCCAGAGCAGTCTACTTTAATGCTACTCTCTGGTGTTCTCCTTTGTTACAGAGCCCAGCAGAATGCCAGGAGGAGTGTGGGCTCGGAGTATTTCTGACAACGAATTTGAAGTGAGCTGGCAGACACTCTCTGACTCTCCTGAAAGAGTTTTAGGTTATGAGGTATGTTTTCCCTGACCTCCTAAATAAAAGTGAATCGCCCACATGTTAAAACGCACTACTGGCATTCCCACATTACACCAGTCAGAAATAAAATTGAGGTTGCTTATGTTTAGGGCAGAATTTATGCACAGCATCATAAAAACAATCAGTCCTCGTAGATTAAATAATTCTTTCATATTTACTAAAATAAAATAGATTGTTAAGGTTTATAGCATTGACTGTAAATTTCCCACACATTTTCATGCCTTTTCTTTTTACTTTTTCAAGTCAAAAACTTGTGGTCTCTACTCTGCTATGTAAACACAGGTCATATACTGGGAAGACGACACTAAGCCAGAGACCATGGGTAAAGTGCGAGTGTCTGCAAACCAGAACACAGTGAACATCAGTGGTCTGAAGGGGTACACTCAATATTTCCTTACAGTGAGCTCTTTCAACACAGCAGGAACTGGGCCACGCACACCTACCATTAACATCACCACCAAAAAGTCTTGTGAGTAGAAGACAATAACATCAATTATTAGTTATCCTATGTCTGTATACTGTATACAATGTCTCTAGAAGGTATTCACCCCGTAGTGATTATGGTACTGTATCCTCTACTTTGTAAAGATTAGGGAAAAGGGTTAAGAAAAATCCACCTTTCACTGAAGTAGTTTCATCTCACACTGAGATAACAATAAATTCAACCTTTAATTGATATAAATGTATTCAGAGAAAAACAAATCCCCCATCATAAAAAAAAAAACATTTCAACAAAAGCACATGCAGCAATTATTTTACATTTTAGTTAATGTTTAGTTGATTAGTGGGTGAGTAGGAGCTTTCAAACTGTTATCCGTGACTTCCTGATTAACTGGGTAATTAAATGTGGTGACACAGAGACCAAATTACCTTAATCATCCATCAACATGGGAATGAAAAAGGAACACGCTAACTGAATAAGGGAGAAATGCGTTAAACTTAATAAGTTTAAAAAATAGCCATAAAAGACAGATTATAATTAAAAACCTCCCACCCTAAAATATGACCATTTCTACTGTTTGGGCATTAATAAAAAAAAAAAAGTTGGCATCAATTGAAACTGTTACAAGATTGCCTGGAAGAAGACCCAAGTAAATGTGCCAATGTGGAGTATGGTAAGAGTGGCAAAAAAAAAATCCCCAAGGGTCACTGTTGGTGAATTGCAGGAACAAGTCTCCAAAACCACATCAAATGCCACCTATGTGCAATAAATTATTTGGAAGGTATACCAGAAAAAAAGCCTTTTTTTTTGTCCATAACCACAAATTTAAGCACCTGGAGATTTTGTAACACTACTCAAACTTTGACTGGAACCATATTTTATGGTCTGATGAAACAAAAATTGAGCTTTTCGGCAATAAAGGAACTCAAGGTGGGTTTGGTGTAAAAAGAAGAATGGCTATAATAAAAAGAACCTTTTCCCGGCTGAAAAATATGATGGAGATCCTGTACTGTTGTGAGGCTGTTTTTCCCTCAGAAGCCCTGTAAACCAGGTTAGGGTACATGGTATCAGGGACTCCATGAAATACCAGGTCATTTTAAATCAAAATCTGGCTGCCTCTGCCGGGCAACTAAAATTGAGTTGTTTTCCAGCAGGACAATGATCCAAATCATATGTCACATCAACACAAAAATGGTTAGCTGACCACTCAAACTTCTCCCAAAGTCATCTCAGTCTCCTGACCTGAACCCCATTGATAACCTGTGGGGTGACCTGAAAGGAGAGTGCACAATAGAGGGCTGATCTGAAGTAATTCTGTAAAGTGGAATGGTCTCAGATGGCCTGCTTTCTATTGCCCAACCTTATGAAATGCCATAGGAAAAGACTGAGAGATGTTGGCAGGTTGTACAAAGTATTATTTCTTGATGAAAGATTTGTTTTTACTTCTAAGTGTGAGATGAAGCTACTGCAGCAAGATATCGATTTTTTCCTAATTATTTTTACCAATCTTGACGAGGGGTGCCGATAATTGCGGAGGGCACAACAAAATTACATTTCAGTATATTAGAATGTGGTTTTTTTTTCCTGTTCATACTGAAGTGTCTCTCTACACATATAAAATTAAACTAATGATTTAAATGTCCCAAAAATTATGTATGATTTCAAACAAAAAGATAAAAGCTGTTTGACAAGTATTTACCTCCTTTTTTTAATGCTGTCTAAATTTCATAGACTGATTTCTCCTACTTAAATTTCATAAGCACTCAAACTAAATACACTTAATATGTCAAGCAGGATACGCTTGTGTTCATTTCAAATATTCCTGTGACCAACTGTACTATTTCACAATAAATACCACCGACTTTGGAAGGTCTCACTGTCAGGACAGCAGGTCAGATTAGTCCTGCTGTTACGAGGAACAAGGAACTGCCTGTGACCCTTTGAGATGATGGTGTTATAAGAAGAAGACGCTAGATAAGTTTATAAAAAGATTAACAATGCTGAAGCTCCTAGGAGTTAAATCCCTTATAACAAAGTGGGAAAAAAAATTACACAACCCAGAGATTACCAAGATCAGGGCATTCTTCCAAACTGAAAGCACAGGCAAGAAGCTAAATTATCAGAAAAGTGTTCAAGAGGCCAGCTACAAGGCTGAAGGAGTTACAGGGTGCACTGTCTCAAAAAGGACAGCATGTGCAGACCACAATAATATCATCAATGCTTCATAGTTCTGGCCTACATGGGAGAACAGCCAAGGCATGTAATAAAATCTGGAATTTTTGGTAAAATATTTTTTGAGACATTTGGTCGAAAAAATAAATGATAATATTTGGTAACACCATTCCGACCATCAACGACAATGGTTGTTGCTTTTTACCATCAATAGTACGGCGGCCAAATCATGCCTAGACTTACAGTAAGTCCCATTTAACAACCTTCACTACAGCCTTATTGTGATGCTACAAACGTTTTGGAGATGTAGACAGCTACAGTATATCATGTGTGATGGACTGTGGCATCAGTATACTGCTCTTCTTGGACTGCTGGCTCTTATGCACAACATCAAAAATCCTCATGCACAATACAGCACTTGACCTCACAGACAACTCAGAAAATAGATCTTTAACAAAGAAAGTGGCTCCATATTTTATCAGCATGAATCTGGAGTCTAGATTTACAGTCCACAATCTATAATCCTAATGTACAGTATGTCAGACATTATGCTTTGCCAGTCAGATTCAGCCAGGATGCCATGTGTGTACTAGCATGCTGGGGATGGTAAGACTCAGCTATGATTGCTCAGTAGTGGTAATTAATTCCCTTAGGCCTCTGGGGAGAGAAGGTTTGCTGTATAAGTCTTGAAAGAGACTGAAGGGCAAGACTTTGATTTTGGAATCCACTTTGCTTGTTAGGCATGACTTTAAAATGATCTTCTGAAGCAGTAAGAACATAAAGCACTGAACAGGTCCTGCTTGACCTATTACTACTTCTCTTAGCAAATCAAAAGACAAGGTCATCAGAAACCGGTGCAACTCCTTCAGAATTAGCACAGGATTACAACCTACTGTGCTTGCTTTTTTTTTTGGAACATAAAAGATTTCATAGACTCCCCTTGTTTTTGACTGCGTGGTCTGCCTTTTCATTGCAATACTTACAGATTGGAGTAGATAGCCACAAGCCTTCTAGTTGTTGAGGACTCGGGTATATTAGGAGAATTGTAGGGAGAATTGACATGACACTGAACACGTCAAAAACGTCACATCTTTGGCAAAGCCTGGAAGGATAAATAGGATGGATGTAGCAAACAGAATAGTGGGCATTTAATCAAATGCAGTGTACTAATGCTAATAAGGAACAATTACTCAAAAGTAAAAGACATTATGTAGCCTACAAATACATGGTAACCTTGTTAGATGTAAAATAGGATTTTTTATTTCAGTAAAAATAAACCCTTTTAAAAGATCAACCATACAGAAATGCAATTCATGGACCTACTGTATACTACATGTACTGTATTAGCATAGAAACGTTTTTAAATGTTACATACACCGGTCAGCCACAACACTTACACAACTGCCATGTTAATTGCAGTTAATAACATGACTTATTAAATATATACCAGTATCTTGTGACATAATCATGGGCAACCAAGCCTGTGCTGGCTGTGATATAAAGGTATCAGAGCACTCAGTGCATCACAGCTTGCTGTGTATGGGGCTTAGCAGGCAATGAGTTCAAGGTTGTTAATCTGGCTACCAAATTCCCTTCATCTCAATCTGATTAAGACAGATTACAATTTACAGCACACCTACAGATGTGTTGTGGAGTCATGCCTTGAGGGGTCAGAGCTGTTTTGGTAAAATAAGGGAATCCTACACAATATTGGGCTTAATGTTTTGGCTTTTAATGTTGTGTATATTGTCATATGTGGTGGCATAGTGGCTTAATGGTTAGCAATGTCACCTTTTACCTCCAGGTCCTGGGTTCGATTCCTGTGTTGGGTCTGTGTGCATGGAGTTTGCACGTTCTCCCTGTGCTTGGTGGGTTTCCTCCCATTGTGCAAATACTGTACATCCAGGTTAGGGTAATTAGCGTTGCCAAAATGCCTTTAGTGTGTGAATGGTGACCAGAGGTCCTACCACGGCCATACATAATTGAATTAAATACAATGGTCACGATTGTCCTCCACGGCCCCTAGTTGGACTACAGAGGTCCCTGGATGGGATGGATGAATATTGTCATATATGTTAAAACACATACAGTATTACTAATTTCGATATATGGGGATGTATGCATGCCCCTGAATGTTAATACACTGTGTTATCTATGCATTTAACTATAGAGAAACAACATATATTACATATCACCAAATAAATTTTAACCTGGTGATTTTAAGGTAATTCATATTGGAAATATTATGTTTACCACCTTACCACCTGATACACTCACACATATACTAGTATATACATGCATACATAAATACACACACATTATTATGTACAAAATAATCCAGAAGAACTCATATTATCCAGAACACTCAGTAAAACCTAACAGCTATGTGAAGCCTAAGACATGTTGTTCTCTACAGGAATGAAAAATATTCTTCCATAACTTATTAATTAAAGTTATGTTTGGAGATATTGAATGATTTTGTCCATAATAATGCAGATGTGGTAAACATATATAACAAAATGCACATTTAATATGGATTATTATATATTTAATATAATCCCTATATATAATATGTTCTCCCTTTGCTTGGTGGGTTTCCTCGGGGTACTCCGGTTTCCTCCCACAGTCCAAAGACCTGCAGATTAGGATAATTGGTGCACTCAGATTGCCCATAGTGCGTGAATGAGTGTGTGTGTGTTTGTGTGTATGTGTGTGCCCTGCGATGTATTGGGTGTACATCCAATACATCGCCCAGGGTGTACCCCACCTCATGCGCTGAGTCTCCTGGGATAGGCTCCAGGTAACCCCGAATACAGGATAAAGCGGTACAGACGATAAGTGATGTACAAAACTCATCCCAACTCATCTCAAATCATCTCAATTGGATTAAGATTGGGTGATTTTGTAGGCCAGGTGATATGACGCAGCACTCAATCAATCTTCTTCTTGGGGAAATAGCTCTTACATATAAGAGGTGCATTTGGGGTCAGTGTCCTGTTGGAAAATAAATAATGGTCCCACTACAGTAAGTGCAAACCAGGTGGGATGGCATGCAGCTGTAAAATACTGTGGTAGCCATGCTGGTTAAGTGTGCCCTTAATTTTGATTAGTCACCATCAAGGGCACCATCAGCTCATCCCCACACCATCACACCTTCTCCTCCATGCATTACAGTGAGAACCACACATTCAGGAACTGTCTATTAACTATATTTACATCTAACAAACACATGTCAGTTAGTAACAAAAATCTCAAATTTGGAATCTTCAGATCAAATATCTGATCTAATATTCAATGCTTGTGTTTCTTGGCCAAAGCAAGTCTGTTCTGTTTGTTTTTCAATTTGGCCATGAAGGCAGGACGTTGTCGCCTCTTTTCTTTGTTCCCTCTGCAGAAGAGGTACCTCTTGGTCTTCCTTACATGGGATGGTCCTCATGAGAGCCAGTTTTATCATAGCATTTGATGGTTTTGCTGACAGCACTTAAATACATTCAATATTCAATATATCAAATATATCATATATATATATATATATATATTTATTATTACCTCACAATATGACATAAAAGTTTATGATGATGTTGCCTACTGTTACATTCAATTAAGTAATGCCTGTGACATGCCTTTGACACGCACACACACTGGCCAATAAGAATATTCATTAACAATACTGTATGAATGTTTCACGTATTTTAAATTCATATACAGTGTGTTCTTTAAGATATTACATGTATTGGAAAATCATATTTGTCCATAAGTTATATTTCCATATGGGCAGTCTTATTTGGTTCATACGTAGGTTTCTGTATAACCAGTTGATGTTATTTAAAGTTATGCTTTAATTTAGTTTCACCAAAGAATTGCTTTTTTTCAGCAACCTGAAAATAAAGGTAATTTGATTTTTGCTTTCGTTTATAACCTAATTATCACAAAACCTGCAGGAATAATTAAATGTTTCACATGATATGTGTATAACGGAGTACATTTGGGCGTATCCACATCACTGAAAATGAGAATACATTTTAATAATTAATTAATTTGTGATCATTTTATCTTTTTAAGGCTTTTATAATACCAAAAAAATAGATTAGCCACAACATCATATAATTAAAACCCTCTGATGGTGTGCTGTGGTATCAGCTCCAAAACATTAGCAGCAGATTTGTAACTTTTTTTTTTAATTGTGTGGTGGGGCCTCGATGAATTGAACTACTGTAGTTCGTCCAGCATGTTTGTCCTTATGCTTGTCCATTATTTTATGCTTCCCACACCCCAATTTTGAGAACTGGATGTTTGCTTGTTGCCAAATACATCCCACCCCTTGTCAGGTGGCACTGTTGACTTTCCGCTTTAATTTAACAGGTTTAACAAAAATATTATAATAACCATTAAATCCTATCCATTTTAATTGGCCAAAATAACAATTCTCATTAAAAACTTTGCTTGCATTGACTGAACGCTGAGTCCCTTCTCTTAAGACACTTTGCTGTAAATGCCTTTAGTTGCTGTTTTCTGCAGGTATTTTCACCTTCAGTAAGTGAAAAGCGTTCTCATTTGTGATGAGAAGTGGTGATTGAGCCCTTTAAGAGCATTCGATTTCTTCGCCTTAGGTCGCTTTCACAGTTTTGCAGCATTTGACTGAATCTGTCCAGAAAATATAGCTCTATACATTTCAGAATTCACCCTGTTCCTTAATATATGCAACAAATTTTTCACAAAATGAAATGCTAGATGTTGTGAAGCATCTCACAACCATGAACAGCTACTGAATATAAATTCAACACTTGGAATCAACTCTAGAACTTTTATCCCAACTGTCATGTAATAACTAAAGAAATAGGCCATATCTGACTGAGTTGTCATTGGGATGTCACTGTGTTGTTGCTAGGCTTGTGCTACGACCATGGTAGGTCCATGCCATGATGTAGAAAACCACATTAAGTCCCTATTACATTTCTCTGGTGCTTATCACAGAACAGCACATTTATGTCAAATTCAGAGAATGTATTTTAAATACTGGATTAAATCAAAACTTGTGTGCATGGAATTTCCATGTTCTCCACGTGCTTAGTGGGTTTCCTCCAGGTCTTCCAGTTTCCTCCCACAGTCCAAAGACATGCAGATTAGGCTGATTGGAGTTCACAAATTTTCCATACTCTGTGAATGAGCATGTGAATGTTGACTGAAGGGCCTACCATGGTTGTATCAGATGCAAATAAATACATTGATCAGCATCAGCCTCCACGGTCCCTAGTTGGATTACAGAGGTTCCTAGATGGATGGATGGAACCCTATTTGAAATTGACTGAGAAATGCCATTGGAAACGAGTAAACAGTCTTCTCTAATGCTACTTCTCTCTAAGTAAAAAGTGTTTAAAAAGTTGCTTAGGTAAATAGCATGTAGTCATTGTCAATATCCACCACTGTTTAACATATTTTAAACAAATCATGGTGTGAGAATCTTCTAATTTGTAAAGAAAGTATTCCCAAAATTTGGTTGAGTCTATGTTTCATTAACATTCCTTCATTAACACACTTACATACTCGCTCCTTTTTTTTTTTTTTTTTTTGGAACATTTTACTCTCAGTTAAATATATAACAATAAAGTTTTTGGATGTTCTTGACTGCTTTAAAGGTTAACTTTTAAATTGATTCTCTGCTGGTAAGGTTGTATTTTGACTCAGCTGGATTTAGGCTATGTTCATACAGCAGGAAAAAGTGACAATTTTCCTTTTAAAGTTTTACCTCTTTGCCTTGTGGCACTGCACGTCTCTTATTCTCCTCAAATATGGAACAGTTGCAAGATGTGCCTTCTAATCTTTCTTGTGCATCAATATCACACAAAATGTTTATATCTTTTCTTATTGCTCATACAGTTCAAAAAACAATTAAGGATGTTTTCCTGCCTGATTTTTGTCAGGTAACGTTAGCATTGCTGCTGTGCTGTTGAGAGGCTATCGTCAGCTGGAAGGTTTCTTGCGTGTAACTCAATACCTGAATCGGATTGATGTTGTGAATCAATCAACACACTTTAAAATTTAATCCTTCATTCAATTTGTTTTTATTGGTTCACTTGCATGACATATGCTTCACTGATGATTTAATCTTCAAGATCTTACATAAATGATATGAATGTATATGATTGTTTTCTGCTTACTTGGAGAATCAAAGAGACAGGGTGTCCTTCCGGTGCAAATTGAAGCTGTTGAGGTTCTCTTTAGGAGTGACAAGGATGGATAGGATAAAGAATGAGTCCATCAGAGGGACAACCCATGTGAGATGTTTTGGAAACGAAGTCAAAGAGGCCAGATTGAGGTGGTTTGGACATTTGGACATGTGCAGAGGAGAGATTGTGAGCATATTGGTAGAAGGATGCTGAGGTTGAAACTGCCAGGCAGGAGGTCTAAAGGAAGACCAAAGAGGAGATTTATGGATGTAATGAGAGAGGACATGAAGTTAGTTGGTGTGAGAGAAGAGGAAGCAGAGGATAGGGTTAGATGGAGGCAGATGATTCGCTGTGGCGACCCCTGAAAGGGAACAGCCGAAAGACAAAGAGGATGGAAGTGTCCCAAATCAGAAAAATATCAGATTCCATTTGACATGTGTTGTTATAAAAAAAAATTAAAATTAAAAACCGAAATTAGACATATATGAGCAGAAAAACTGATTTGGGACATGTTTGCAATAAATTCTTGCAACATCTTGTATTGTTGATTCTGTAGTGTTTTTAGACATGTCATTTTGTTTGGGGAGAACATGCAAACTGCATGCACACAGACCCCGAAGTAGGAATTGAACATGGACCCTTGAGATGCCAGGAAACAGTGTTATTAATCGCTAAGCTACTGTGCCACCGATAATACAATAAGAAAAAGAAAAGGTTTCTAGCACTTACTGTTACAAAAATAATGTGTGTGTGTGTGTGTGTGTGTGTGTGTGTGAGAGAGAGAGAGGCAAGGGAGCATGGCAGACTCTGCAGCCGCTCCTGTCCCTGTATGAGAAACTCACAGGCACAGAGAATGCAACAAGCTTTACTGTAAGTTCAAATCATTCCTATGGTACTTACAGTAAGCAATATCACATGAGATATCTGACAGCAGATATGAGACAGTCCTGTTGGATATAGCACGGGTGTGATGAGGCCATAGGCACAAGGACGCAGGCAAAATAACTGCCATGCTCTATTCAGTAGTAGGGTATGACCTCGAGTGTGATATTGCTCTATACAAGAGTTCTGCAAGCACTATTTATTATCATCAAAATTTGTTTTTTTATTTAACCAGACTGGCAAAGCTGGCGACCGACACCTAGTGAATGACAGTTAGTGTACTTAGGGGTGAAAGTAGTTTAAAATTTTTACTGATGGGCAAGGAGAATAAACCATGGACATCCTAGCGGTGTTACCATCCTTATCACCATTCGTGGCCCACCTCTCATCCAATCATATTTCCCAGTTTAAAATAACTGTTTGTGTATAATTTTACTTATATCAGAGGAACTGTAAAGGATGACCTCGTAAAACGTTGTGGGATGTCAAGTTTCATATTTCAAAAACTGAGTGGAGGAAGGCAGTTTTTCTAAAGTGGTCCAAAAACCTCTTTTTTTCAGTGTTTGTCCACTCTACAAACCATTTCAAGTCTATGGAGTGATTTTTGCAGTGATTTCAGGGCTATTTTTTAAGGTGTGAATTATTTTTGAACAACATGATTTTTACCAAAGTGGTCTTCGTTTTCTGTTCAGACCAAAAATGAGTGAGCTAGGAGTCATAGGATCAAAGAGGTTTGGCACGGGTACCAAACAGATCCTCATAACTATTCAGAAAATGGTGGGGGCTTTTTCAGGGACAAATGGATGTTCCTTCCATTGTGCTCAGGAGAAGGAATGTTGCGATGTAGGTTTTTTGGGGTTGCATGTAAAATTCAGGGCAATATGACCTCAAAGTCCCGATTCAGAAAAAAATGGAATTTTGGATAAACTGTTGGTCAGATCCCTTAAAGAAGTAACAGCGGGCAAGTCATTCCTGGCAGAGAGGAGGGTTAGGATTAGTTGACCCATGCTATACCTTCTACTTAAATGAGTTACAGTACATTCCATCTTTTATTATTTATCCGGAGGTAGGCGACATTGCCATATTGTTATCGGCTTATTCTTTTGAATTCTCTGAATTTAGTTCTACCTCCGTTCTGTGTCTGATCGAGGTGTACGTTCAAGAGAAGCACTACTTTCAACCACATTATCTATCCAACTTTGAGAATTCTGATTTGGTACAATTTAAGTCCGACTAACATTTCAGACTTTAGTCAGACTAAAACATCGTCCTGGAAATGTAATAACTGTCTTGTTTTAAAATTAAGTCCCTCTGTGAGAAGTGGCAGAACACCCATATGTTGGCTGGACTAGTCCCCACAGAGGCTGGACTAGTCCCCACATGAGTTTTATTTCAGACACATGCATATGAAAGCATGTGCACCTGCAACACACATATTTTCTGAGCTAAAGTTTAGAAACACTGTTGCCCGTTTGCGGTTAAAAAACTTAATATATAGTTTTATGTCACTCTGCCTTTTGTCAGGTACAAAGACAGCCCTGAAAGTGGTTGGCAAGCGAGATAGATACAGACAAACCTGGAGCTGCACTGCTAAGCTGGATTAGCAAAACAGACAGACTAGAGAGAGATGCACTGCAAGCTAGCACATCAACTTAACCTTACTGTTATTGCTGACATAAACCTTGGGGAGGATAGAACACATCTGACCTGATTGATGTTCCCACAGTTTACTCTCATTTTGTGTATGTGTGTGTGTGTGTGTGTGTGTGTATGTGTGTGTACATGCGTGTGTGTGTGTGTGTCTAGAAAAAAAACAGCTTCATTTCATCCTCTTATTGAAGTCGTTAACATTGGCATGCAATTTGAGATGAGAAGAAGGCGGGACCTTGTGTAATTTGCAGGGCCCTAAACAGTCTACATAATGTGCGTAAAGGGCTGTCTGGCTCTAATGATGCACGTCTGCTGTTTTCTCTGAGCTGGTGCTTTTTATATCAACATCCTGTCCTTTAAATTGCACGCATTTGGAGTAATCTCTTTGATCAGCCTTCTTATCATTGTTATCTACCCTCCTAATCCCTGAGGGGACTTTATTAAAGAAATGGACATACTCCTCAGTCGTTTCCCTGACAGCACTCCTCTCACTCTCCTTGGGGCCTTTCATCGTTCCTGCCTATAAGCTTGGAGACACCCCTGGGCAATTTCACATATACGTATAGTACATACACTCTATATGTTCTCCCCCTCACTCACCACATGCCACCTTTGAGCAACCATGGACAATCAGATGTTTTTTTTTCATTCCACATTGCTAATCCGACATGCGCAAGTTGATTTCATCTTTTCATCATTAGAAGGATTTGTTTCTATCCACACTGGCCACTCAGGTGACTGGGCTACTCAAACCTCATGTGTGGCATTTGACCTCTGCAGCTGATCCAGAATGCAGCTGCATGACTTGTTTTTAATCTTTCTCATTTTTCATTACCACCCCATTGTCACCCTTCGTCCTTTGGCTTGCTTGCTCCAAAGCCAAAAATGGGCCAGCACCCAGTTAGCTTAAATCGCTTATCACTTCCTACCCAATGCACCACGCTCAATCCAATTCTTAAGTACTGCTCAACTAGTCCCACCATTTCTTATTGTTTAAAGAAGGCCTGCATGTGTTTTCATCTTGAGTTCTTAAGGAAATAAGTAGGCTATATCAGTCAATGATTAGTGTTTTTTTTTTTTTTTTAGCACCAGGACAGCCTCCTGTGAATGTGGAGTGGAATCTTATCGGTTCAAAGCTGACTGTCCACTGGGACCCTGTAGTCACCATGGAAATGGAGTCAGAGGTCACTGGGTATAAGGTAATATTATGTATTTTATTTGCAATTATAAAATACCATGCAAAAATGACCATGCAAAAACAAGATGGATTTTGAATTACAGTAAAAGAAAATACTAAATTGATTACCTGTTAATGTCTATGAACCATATTCAGAGTTGAGATACACACATACTGACACAATTGCTCCCATTGGTATTTAGACTTCAGCACTATTTACAGTTACATGGAGAAGGAGTTCCCCAAAGAGAAATGCAACTCTTTTAGGCACAGTTCTGACTCTGGACATAAGCCCAGTTTTCATGTGGAATATCAGTTTGAGAAAGGAACAGCATTAATTCAGGCCCAACTGTCTGACAGTTTGATGTAACCACAATTTGTCATGCTTAAATTCATGTTTTTGGATGTACAGTACATTCACTTTGCCTGCGTAAATACTGGCTTTAAATTTGAACTTAAATCACAGACTTAAGTAGGCAGCTTTGAATATGTCATATAACTGTATCTTTGTTAGACAGTCGTTCTTGAAAAGATTCTCTCTTTCTCTCTTTCATGGATACACACAAACGCACACACAATCAAAAAAGTTCAGCATGTCATTTTCCTGAGAAAACTGTCAGATAATGAAAGTAGTTACTACTCATACGCCTTCTGTAAATGTTACATATTTGAACAATTTTTACAGCAAAATGAGAGCTCATTTTTTGCATTTCAAAGAAAATAAAGTTTTGTTTTTTTTTTTCAAATGAAGCAAGAAGTATTGCAAACTGAAAGAGAATATTTTGTGCATTTCCTTTGCTTCAGAAGGGTGTTAAAAGGCACAAATGTCAAAATATTTTGTCAAGATTTTTTGAGTTATATAAGTGTGGATTTTGTGTGATTAAAAAAAAAAAAAAAAAAAACTATAACTCCACCTCCCACAGTTTTGTCAAAATGGATAACCCAGTCTGAATTTGTGGTTATTGAAGTATGTAATTTATTATTTATGTATGTTGGTATAAGCTTTATTAAATTATAGCAAACTCATGGTTTGCCTGTGATTTTACAGTGAGTCAAACAGAAAATAGTGGCAATAAATTAGATCTTGGAGAGAAGTGTTGAGGTTTGTTGCACACAAAACCTTTTTAATCCTAAAGATTGTGGAAGATAATGAGAAACATTACTTCCAGTATAAAGCATTATCAGGATCCTCCTCTGCCAGTTTTAGTTTCACATCTGTACATGATGACCACTACATTTGCCTTTGAGCATTTGACAGATGCCCTTTCGGACGAGTTTAGCACTTGTGGCAGGCTTTTTTCCTCAAGGTGACCATAGGTGTCACTCAACAGAGCCAATCAATTCGGCACTTACGCATCACTCAACAGAGCCAATTAGCAAAACTAGTTTACATTTACCTTCGGAAGACGTTCTAATCCAGAGCAATGTACATTTTAATCTCTTTATACATCTGAGCAGTTGAGGATCTTACTCAAGGCAACAAAAATCACTTGTGTATTTTAAGCTTTGTAACATTATTTCTCTCTACAGTGCTTAAACTACAGTATCCTACATAATTTTGTTAATTATATAACATAGTGTTGAAACAACATCCAAATCGCAGACATTAAGCAATGCATACCCGTCATTCACTACTTCTGGGTGACGGCAATGACAGAATGTAAACATCGTTGTCTTGACCTAAACATTCTTCAAAAACATGTTGAAGACATTCAAACGAATCTTGGCAGCTGCTGTATTTCACAAGAAGTATCTTAGCTTCTCTGATCTCATTTTATCATGTTTGGTTTGTCACAACGTGTCGGCTTTTGGTCGAAAATCTGGCAGCTAAAAACTTAAATTTTTTTAAGCTCCGAAAATAGCATTTTGTTTTTTTTAAAAAGCATTTTGTTATAGACAGCCTGGTGTGTCAGAGACTAATAAATTGGCAAAATAAGTAATAGTCTGAAAATGGCAATGTGTTTTTCTGTAAAATTGCTGTTAATCTTAAGATTTCCTTTGTCTAACAACAATCCATTTATTGTAAATCTTAGACTAAGAGTCTCTGATGTACAATACCCTATTTATGAAATGTTACTATAGAAACAACCTATTAGAATGATCGTATTAATATTAACCTTTTATTTATGTAAAAACCTGAACAATCTGTGCTGTTATGTGAAAATAATGCGGACCCTTTGCAGATTTGAGGATTCAAACATGCTATGGTATAAACTCATATAATTGTGATAATAATACTGTGAATCTCTTTTATTAAAGTCTTTGTCCCATTTTCCAGGTTTCTTACACAAGGAACAGACATATGGAAGTTAACACAGTGACTACTAACGTTACTTCTGTGGAGCTCATCCTCCCTGCTGATGATAATTACATCATTCAGATTTGTGCTCTGAGCGACAGCGGAGACGGCATGCCCACTGAGCCAATCAAAATCCACAAACTGAGTAAGAAGCCTTGTTCTAATCTGAATAAAGTTGGGTTATTGTCACATGTTTCATTCACTAGCTATTAAGACTTTAATAGACCATAAAAAAAATCCAATTTATACTAAATGAAAAAATCATTAATTACTAAACTCCAAACATGCATTTTGTGCATCCTCAACACCAATTAACCTAATTTGAAAGCTGTCTTGGCTTTGTTAGCCATCATTGTCTTACTCCTGATAAACATTAATTTAATAGCGAGATAGTTTTTTTTATATTGTTTCTTCAAATAATCCGAGTGGTTTATCTAATACTAAAGTAACAGGCTACTACCAGAATAACATTCAGCTATATTTGTCATCCAGAAACACTGCATCATTGCATGTAATATAAAGAATGAATAGCATCAAAGAGCTATTAAGCATAAATACCTCCGATTAAACTAAACAGCATAGAATTAACCTTATTATGATTGTAGATTTATTGTAGCTCCACCATGCAAACAGAGCTGGTGCAGCAAGTGCAGCCCTCAGCATTTAATGCAGCTCACTAAATGAGCACTCAGTGATTTGAGATTTGCAGTGTACACCTTGTATCCTCCACTGGGCTAAATAGTGTGATCTTTATTAACTACCTATAGCTCTTACCATCCATCTCTGCCTGATCTCAACTCCCTCCTACATACTGAGGTAGAAGCAGACAAAACTAGAGGTGAGAATGGCACTGCACAGCAGATTCCTCACATTCTTCTACGTATTATAAACAAATGAACTAATGAGTATTTGCAGGAGCATAGGCTTTTACCAGTACTAATAATAGGCTTATTTTAAATACAAATGATCTGCTCTAGTTTAGATGAAGCTCAGTAATTAAGAATTAATTGAAACATACTGGCTTTATGGTGGTACTTTTCCTAACTTCAGTGGTAAAAATACAGTTAAACATACAGTGCCTATTATTTTCCAGGATGTATCTAATTTGATGATCTTAAAAGTTGCTACAAATGCATTGTGTAAACTTAATTAAAGTATGCTCATTAAATCTTGTATCCACAACTCCTGGCCTACATTCTCCTATTTCAATTATTTGTTCTGGGACCAGAATGGATAGAAATATAAAGAACATTTCCCAGAGTGCTTTTAGAACTGAATCTAATGAATGGTGTCATTTTAATGTGGAGAAACCTTACATATAAGTGTAAATACACTGTACTGTAGTTGCTAAAATGTTGCTTGTCTAATTTAGTGGAAGTTATGAAGTATGCAGGAAAAAATATTGTAATTAAAATTTTAGGGGAAAAAAATAAAACAAAATGCCTGATACTGTTTCTTTTTTTGGCAATTAGGAGCAAATTAAAAATACCCATCCATCGATCAGCCATAATAAGAATTAAAACAAATTATTAAAATCACCACATTAAAATTGATCAAGAGTTACAGTATATACCAGTAAACTGGTGGCAGGATAATGGACACCAAAGTCTCATTTATTTCTGTGAGAAGCAAAGACAATCCCGTCCGTTCCGATATCACAGCAAAGACAATGCTGCATAGTCAATGCTAGCCTCAAAAGAAAGACACCAGAACTCCCAGTGCACCAAGGCCAGCTGCATACTGGTCCCAGCAGGCAAGGAGCCCAAGGCTGCTAGCCTCCAAGTTCCCCAGATCCCAATCAAATCGAGCACCAAGAGGTCTTGTGAAGTCATGAATTAAGGGGGCAGTGTTGGTTTTTGTTTGGCGTGTAATGTTATAGCTGATAAGTGTATGTTCTGCAGTCGAAAATACAGGTACAGTTGAATTTATCGGGACTAACCTGCTGTAAATGTTTCAGACCCCCAAGCCTGGATATGCAAGGCCAACCTCATGCTGCTGGTCTCAGACAGAAATCTCCTAAAACAATGAGCTTTTAGCACTGAAGTAGATCTGAAAAACATGTTATTGGACTCTGGTTTTCATATCAGTACAAGTGTAATCTGCTGGTCTTATGCTAACTTATTGCTGTTTTTTTTATGAGTCCTTTTTTTCTTGTTTAGTTTGTGTTGATCAGAAATGAAAGTATTTTTGAGGCTGTAGGTGGAGTGGTGTAAATGGGGCCATGACATTTAAAATGTGTTAGTGCGTTATTATAATCAGGCCCACTTTATATCAAAAGTATGTTACTATCATTTTTAGTGTAGACTGACAAGTGACATATTGTTATTATCGTGTTAAATGACTGGGTGACACTTTCTAGACCGTACTCATAACTCACTCATAAATCACAAATGAGGGGTGTTCAGGTTAGACAGGGATGTTTGATCGTGAAGAATAACAGAACACGAGAGTAAAAACTACTTACTACTTATATACAAAAACAAAAATAGTCGGCTTTAAAGTCTCATCACCTTGTACTAGATTGAAAACTACAAACAACACATTATTTGGTGAATTACTGTGTGAATTTAATTGTTTGTTGAAAATATCCACTCATTTCAAATCCGGTGACTGCAACATCCTCCAAAAACTGCGTAACACACAGGGCCGATAACCACTTGTGAATACGCGTGCCCTCCGATCCCTCAGAAATCTTGACAATAAGTGTCGTGATAAATAAATATAGCAACATAATGCCATGTTGCACACTGCATTGTTTTTCTGATTATTCCTGACCTTGAGTTGAATTGTAAACTATTTTTACTGTTTATTAAGAATATTTAAATGGCAAATTGTAACAAATTAAAAAAATAATGATGTAGCATCTGCTTATCTTTGTCTATGGACAAGAAGTTTCAACAACTTCAATTCTAATTGAAAAAGATTAAAAAAAACATCAGGATGAGAAAAGGTTCCCCTCTGTGCTTTTAATCACATACCTTGATTACAGTATCTGAATACAGTAGGTGTTTTTATGAATTATGAATACAATCATGACAACCTATTTACAAATAACAAAACAGATGTTTACTATATCTTAAGGGTGCACAGTGTGCAGAAATTTAAAAAAGTATTCATTTCCAGGTTTTTCATGGAAAATGAGCCAAGGCCAATGAGTCTGAGGTTGATAAAACAATTATTCGCATAATTTTTCTTTTAGAAAACACAAAAAAAACAGGTCCGCCAGATCTAAACACAATACAAAGGTTAAGGAAAATAACTGGATTTGTTTGACAGTTATATGTTGACGCTGTCTTTCACTTTGTTGCAGGTATGAGTGTACGGGGTTCGAGAGCGTGGCAACCGACCTCCACCCCCCTGTCCTTGCTTTTTATCATCGCATTAACTGCCATGAGGCCAACGTTGTGAAAAGAACTTTAGTGTTGCACAGACTTATTGAGTTGATCTTGTGTGCTCATTCTTTACAAATCATGAGAGCGGTGTGTTGAAACAATGTTTTTAAAACTCCCAACCTTCCCATACTTCACCTGAGGCAGCATCTTGTGCATTTGATGAAACCAACAAGGAAATTCAAAGTTACAGGATTTTGTGTGCATGTTATGGTCTCGAGGCAAGCATTTGATTAGTCTGGACTAAGTCTTTTTTTTTTTTTTTTTTGTAACGTACACGGATGTCATGACTCATATGCACTACTTGCCAGCTGGTCTCTGTGACCCTTGCGGAGAACAAAATGCCTTACTTCCATGTTACATGCCAAAGTAGTTCATGTCTTTCGTCATGTCCTTCACTTCTTGTTGCTACACTACTCTTTGTCATGGCTTTTTATTCCTTTTGATATGAAAATGTAAAGTAAGTCAGTGTTTTTATACGATATTGTTACATATCACTGGCGCTCCGCGGCTTCTGCGTACCCATTTTACGGAATATGATTTTTCACTGTGCCTTCTATACAATAGCTGCATATCTTTAATTTAACTTTACATTATTAGGTCTTCACTCTTCAGTAATTCCTCACCTTCGAGGATGTAGCAGTGTGTCTTTTGATGCCGATTTGTTTTAAGTTAGTGGAAGCAGTGGCTATGTGTCATGAACTATGTCACTGGGTTTTGTTACCATGTACAAACAGAACACAATGTAATATTGAGTTGCAGCCTTATAATTTATTATGTTTATAATGTCTTTATGAATGCTACTGAAGTATTTATTTAAGCTTACAATAGGATGTTATTCTCCGAAACTCTGTCATATCACAGCAAAATGGTAAATTTTTTATTTTTTATTTATTTATTTTTATTTTTATTTTTTATTTTTTTTGGGGGGGGGGGTATTACTAAGGAATGAAGACATCCTTTGGAGCAGAAGACTGAGAGTTGAACAGGTTTTTATGTGCAAAAGTTAGCGTATGTTGTTATGGTATGTTGCATAAATATTCACCCATGAAAGTATTTCATGTTTTGTAGTGTTACAATCTGTACCTGAAATAGAATACAAGGAAGCAAAATTGTTTGTTCTTTCAAGTACTAGCCAATCAGGGACATTCAAGAGTTCCTAAATGTGAAAGAGTGTAAATAGCACTAAAGTTATGTTACCCAGAGATGCAACAGTTCACAAAAGGCAAGCTGGCATAAGATAGTGAATAGCTGATTGAAGAAAGTACAAAAAAAAAAAGATCTGTGACAAAGTTCTGGAAATGTCTCAGTCAGGGTTGTTGAAAAAAATAAATCTCACAAAGGACTTTGTTCAGAGAAGCAACCAAGAAGCAAGGAGTAACTGTCAACATAGTGTTACCACACTTCACTGAAGAGATGGTGTTATCGGGGTTATAAGCAGCGCTGGCTTTCTCACAAACGTACTACTTTATGTCAAGAACAAAAAGTTCAATTTTAGTCCGATTTAAAGCAGGATTTCATCTTGCTTACTACAATGGATGTAATGATAAATTGTGACAGATGTGTAAAAAAAAAACATGATGCTGTGCATTTTGGCAGAGTATAATTTATTTCTTTTTATGTAGACAAAAATGCACATAGATTTACATTGTTTCTGGTTCAAAAATAAATAAAAAGGGAGGCTTTTCAGTCATAAATTTCCCTCACTATAATTTTTATAATTGTGAAGACTGCATCGAATCGAGCTGAATTGTGAGCGGAGTGTATCATCACACAAATGTGTGCCACTTTTTAAATAAAGCCCAGCTTTGTGAAATGTCTAGGCAATCGATAGTTGTCCTATAAACAATTACTTCCATCTGAGATCTGTATCTTTTCAGAGTTACATTTAGCCTTTTAATTGCTTCTCTGTCCAACGCCTCTTTTTGCACAGTAACTGAACTTACTCTAGGCACAGTCGCACACCTGTCATGTTCTTCCCATATAGATTTTACATTTTTGGATTAAAAAAATATGGCATATGTCAAAAAAAAAAAAAAAAAAAAAAACATCAAACAAAACGATTGAATCATTTCAGTTTCAGGCTGTAACACTACTTTTTTATGTCTACAGAGAGGTAAACAGCCGTCTGTGCCTGTGTACACAGGAAGAGCTGCTGCATTTGTGTTTTCCAGACCAGAATAGCTATAAACCTGTAGATATGATAAAGGTGTCAGCTTGTTTAGATCCTGACCGCCATGTATCTGGCTCAGTGGTTTAGACCTTTGGTCTAGCATGTTTCTAAAAAACGGCAAAGATTAAATAACCTGGAAGCACACAGATCTTGTGCTTTCATCTTCCCGACAATATTTCTTGTGTTATGTAATGATAAATGCAGTGTCTGATCCATGCAGTAATTCAGGAGCCATTAAAACATCCTAAAACATTGCTGTGCAGCCCACGGGGGTTTTGAGAGAACACGCAATGCTGTATATTCTCATTATGAGAGCAGCGGAAGGAAGATAGATGTGATTAGAACAATGCACCAAGCTTTATTAGACTAGTCCAGACAGAGCTGATGAGAGATATTTAGTTTTTATTTCAACCTCAGACATCCCCTGTGCCCCTTTAAGAAGATACTGAGAAGGCTGATCAAAGTAAGCCCAAGTCTTTAGCATCGGTCATGTGAAGTGCAGCATTTTGCAGCTGTCTTTGCTTCGAGCATTGATTTCGATTTTAAAGTCAAATGAAAATCAGCACAAAAGTGAGCACAGCTGAACATTCGCTCCTCTTTGGCCTTCTTTGAGTAGAAGAATGTGTTATTCATACAGACTTGTTGTACAGATGTAAGTGTCACATTGCGAGCTGTCAAGGCTGTCAGAAACCTTTGTCCTGGATTTGGACCACTGTGTAGTTCTAGTTATGATTATGGCTGTTCACATTGTCCGTGCATGATGCCAGTTATGATTTAGGGATGACATTTTCATCTCTTCCTTATTTTTTTAGTCAGATGTGTGGTGTGAGAGGCAACATAAAAGTGTGTGTGTTGTGCACAATCAATTGCTTACATAATAATGGTTTAAAATTGACCTTGATCCCTTTGTGTAATTAAAGTACTGTTTGTTCTTTTCAGTTTTTCAAACTTGATGGCTATATCAGACTTTTTTTTTTGTTCTTTGGCCTTCTTTTGTCTTTCTAATAAATTTTCTTTCATATTCTTTTCAAAAGAAGCTCATTTAAAGTGACGCAAAATATGGCTACCAAGGCCATATACATTAAAACATTCAGGAAAGAATGCGACAACTTGAAATATGTTTAAATTTGTTTTCTTTTTTCTTTTATGGAAAAAAAGGTATTAGCATGTGTGCTTTTGTCTGTTGTAGATGCATATTTTGTTAAACGTGTAAACATTTGACCAACTCTTTTGATATGGCTGTATAACTGGAATGTCTTTAATCTCTGCGAGATGACATGTTTGATCAGGACAATATTTTCATATTGAAAAGCGATTCCCACATCTTGTACAGTAGCCGTGCATGTTTCCAATTGTTTTGTTTTTTTGTCTGTATGTAGCTTTTTTTTCTAACAACTGTAATAAAACAATTTGCTGGAGATTTACCTCCATACAAGTGATGTGTGTTAAGTTACATATTGATTAGAATGTGTCTTGGCTTGACTTGATTTGTTTGTTAATATGGATGTACAAAACATTTGTAGATACAGCTGGATTTTCTGCCTCATATAATTGTGTTATAAAAGTTGAACTCAAATTCTAAAACACATTTTTTTTTTGTCTAATGTGTCTCATCTCAGTGAGGTGAAAGTTTAGTTGATATTAATTCAATTCAATTCAATTTTATTTGTATAGCGCTTTTAGCAATTGTCATTGCCGCAAAGCAGCTTTACACAAT
>JAOVVA010000019.1:13779853-13798409 GCA_028565275.1 Leiocassis micropogon
TGTGTGTGTGTGTGTGTGTGTGTGTGTGTGTGTGCGTGTGTGTGTGTGTGTGTGTGTGTGTGTGTGTGTGTGTGTGTCCACAAAATGGAGATAAAGGCACTTATGGCTCATCAGAGTTCCCATTCAGGGCCCTGATTGCTTGTGGAAAGTAGCTCCTCCTGAAATGCGCTGTGTTAGTTCTCATACTTCCCCGAGTGCAACTGTAAAAACAGGCTATGGTTTAGGTGACTAGATGGATTGCTCTCCTTGCCTACTCGCTACATTACCAGATTCACCACTGGTATGCTTGAGTGATTGCACCATCCCTTTTTCACAGCTTTTTTCCCACCAGTTTCAGACTGGTGGTGTTTCAATGCCACATAGTAGGTGTGTTTACATGAACCCTAATGTTGCTCTTATAGTTGGAATAATAGCCCAATCAGAATGCATGTAGCCACATCAATTGGAGCAGACTGGCCTGATCTAGACTGATCGGAAATAATTTTCAGCGGGAATGAGAGAGGTGGTGTAAATCTTTGATAATTCATTCAATAGGTAAATATTAGCCACGTAAACATTTGATCCAATCATTCCTTCCATAGCAGTGCAAATATATTCTTTTTGCGCACAATTGCTCTATGTGGGGGTAACTTTATGTGACGTGATGAATTTCCAGGAAGGAAATTTTGCTTCCATTTCTGAATGGGAACGTCATCCTCTTGGTTTCTGGCTGAGGAAAAGTCACTGATTGGCCTGCCATTGGACAGCTAACCAATCATAGAAGAGACTAAATTCTTGTAACCAATTCTATAAATATACAGTATATTCTGAATAAATGCTTTGTGCACATAAACACAGATCTTATTGGATCAGCTTCCATGTAAACAAATCTCTGATCAACCAGATTGAAGAAATATTATCCATGTAATCATAGCTAGTAATATCCAGTGCCTAGCAGGATGCTAATTCCTCAGTCTGCAGATATTTTACATTCTTCCCAAAGTTGGCCATCTTTTCTATTATCTTACATATTGGGAAAGGTTGTTGAGGTGGCAGTGCTGTGCAATGTTTCTGACCTCCTCCAAATAGGCACCACTGTGTTATCAGCAGGTTGACATTGACAGTCATGTGTGTAGAGGGAGTACTTAAGGGGACTGAGCAGAGAGCCTTGAGGGACCCCAGTTTTGAGAATGAGAGATCCTGAAAAGTGATGGCTAACCACCTCACCACTTGCATTCTGCCTCCATTTGGACAAAAAGATACACAGTTCAAGGTCTGTAATTTGATCAGCCTAGATGGGTCTGTGGTGACACTTTTTCACGATGGACTTGGGAACATAATTTAGTACCAGGGGACTAGTTTAAATGGTTGTGTCATTGTTGGTCACACTTCCTTGGATTCCACCTGGGCTATCTACATCATGTATATTCACTCTACAGAAGGTTTTTCATTCAGTCATTTATTCATCTTCTATAGCGCTTATCCTGCATACAGGGTCACAGGGGTAAACCTTGGACAGGATGCCAATCCACTGCAGCACACACACACACTACAGGCAATTTGGAAATGCCAATTAATCTAATCCTCATGTCTTTGGATTGTGAGAAGAAACGTACCTGGAGCACGGAGAGAACATGCAAGCTTCGCACACACAAATCCAAGGTGGGAATCAAACTGAATGCTGCATTTCTGATTAGTGGATATGCATATTTATGTGGTATTTGCAACAACTTCAACAGTTGCCCTGTTTTTGTTTTGGGCCTCCGCTTGCCTTTCTGGACCAAAGTCTGTTAATCTATGAGATGTTTAATTTGTGGCTCTAGTGGTCTGTGTGGTCCTAAGATTTGTATGTTTGCTTAACCCATAAGAACCCAGATTAATTTCTCGTTTAAGGGATATTATAAAGGATGTAACACAGACCAAATAGACAACATGGAACATGTTGAAAGACGGTACATGGCATTTTCCCAAGCAATTTTAGGATTTAAAAGCCCTACAAGTATGTTACATATGTCACAGCAATATTTTATTAACTTGTTATATATCAATTTGTTCAAGAAATGTATTCTGAACAGGTTAATTATAAAAGATGAGATGTAATTTAATCATTATAATTGTTAAATATGATGAAACTGACTCCTGTAACAACAATAAAAGCATTTTAAAATGAAGTAGTTACATCACATGTGCTACACAGGCACATCACTATATTGGAAATGATGTCACAGGTACACAAATTGACATATTGTCACATGACAGAACTAGCATGTTAATTAGATGACACTTAAGGACTTTTTGAGTTAAAGTCCAGGATAAAGCTGAATAAGGAAATTTCCAGAACAGTTAAATGGTTTGTGTCACCATGGGGTCTTATGAGCTATAATTGATTCTACAGATGTTTTTGATTCCCTCAGCACTTCAAAGGAGGAACCAGTTTTGTGAAGATGCACAGTTTTTCTGCAACATTGGCATGAAATTTCCTGTAATAAACCATAAAGGGGAAAAATGCACTAAGTAAATAAAATAATGTTTATTCCCAATTAACTCTTAATTATGACAACTGGCCAATCAAAAACATCTGACCCACTTTTTAGCCACTGAAATGAAGATAGAGTAAATTAAAGCTTCAAGACGTATGACTCTAATTATTTGTTTTAAATTTACCTGTGAATTAAACACAATACATGCCCTAATCGACTTGATAAAAGATTGACATAGTAACATCAATGTGAAGCTGTGAAATAGTTTTTTTTGTTGTTTTTTTTACGTGCACAATTAATTTATTTTATTCCCAGTACAAGTATTTTGTATTTAGCAAATACTTGGGTTCCATCAACTGTATATTAACATACTAAACAGTATGTAACTAGACCATTGTTCTCTATTTGGGCTTAATAATTGATGTGCATTGTGTTATATGGGCCACCAGTGAATTACATTTTCTTTTATATTCTGGGGTTGTTTGGGTGTGTGTCATTTACCAAGGAGAGAGATGGCATGAGGCAGTGTGATGCTGTTGGTAATGTTTTGCTGGGAAACCTTGGCTCCTGGCATTCATGCAGATGTTACTTTGACACCTACCATCTTCCTTCATGGAAACAGTATTCCCTAATGGTACAGTAGTGGCCTCTTCCAGCTGGATAATGCACCCTACCACACTAAAAAAGATCTTGACAACAGCAGGACAAACAGTTAAAGGTGTGTGTTGGCATTCAAATTCTCCATATGTTATGCATCCATAGGACGTGCTGGACAATGAAGTCTGATCTATTCATACCACATTTCTTTATATGACCTATTTATATATAGTATATAGTAGTTGGTTAAAATGAACTCCAATTGTGTTCACGATATTGCCTATTTTGTTCTAAAATCCATAAACTCCATATTTGTTTGCATAAGCCCTTTATATGTTTGTTAAAAAAAAAAAGGCTAAAATGTTGTGAGCTTTAAGGCCTATGCGATGAATGTTTGATATTAATGGGCCCAAAGTGTGCCAAGAAAACATTACCCACACTATTATATGTGCCACCTCCACCAGCCTGGACTGTTGACACAGCAGGTCGAGTCCATGGACTCATACTGTTGCTGCCAAATTCTAACCCTAACATCTGTGTGCTTTATTAGAATCCAAATTCATCAGACCAGGCTATGTATTACCATTCTTCAATTTTCCAGGTTTGGTGAGCCTCCAAATCCATACAGCATCAGCTTTCTGTTGCTGTGGTTGACAGACGTGAAACCCAAAATGGTCTTCGGCTGATGTAGTGCATCCACTTCGATGTTCTGCATTTTGGGATGCTTAGCCATTTGCAACAAACAGAGTGATTATCTAAGTTACTGTACGCTTTGTAAGCCTACACCAGATTGACAGTTCTCTATTGACCTCGACAAAGTGTGTGTCCTCAGAATTGCCACTCACCAGTTGTTTTTTCTTTACTGCACCATTCTGAGTAAACCCTAGAAACTATTGTGTGAGAAAATCCCAACTTTTTAGAGGTTTTGAAGACAGAAACAATAAAGAAGACTAAGACTGTATTCTGCATAGAATAGAGGCTTCTAAAATTGCAGAACAGTAGATATTTCTGCTAGATGCAGTAATGTATGTTTTTTTATGTTTGTTTGTTTGTTTGTTTGTTTTTTGCATAAGTGGTTTGCGGGAAGGGGTAGACGGAGCTTCCTGCATTGCTTCATGTGCAGCATGGTTGGGGGGGGGGGGGGGGGGGTGGCTTGCTTAGGTATCTGCCTGGGGGTCCAAGACTAATCTATTCCTGATTTAATGGTAACTTGCTTTAGCTAATGGACCTTGTTTATTTTAATGGTATTTTTAAACATGTATAATAAGTACAAGTTCTTCCTAAATCAGACAAAAATACCTCCATTGACTTTTACCTTCTATTGTACACAGCAACACAAAAAGGGTAGCATGTGCACATATCACAACCCTCCATCCCTTTTAAAGAGCTATTTGTTGTTCACGCTGTTATAAGAGATAATCAGCACACAATATCAAACCAATATCAAACATCTGCTTTATAGTTCATATCTTCTAATATGTTCCTTTGAACTGAAATGTTCCTTTCACACAATATAAAGTCACATCCGTCTGATAAAAACTGAGAATTTCATCAACAACATGTGCTTTGAAATATCACTGAAGATAACGTGAATAGCTGTTTAGGCCGTTTTAAATCGTATAGCCATGTGTGCATCCAGACAAGTCTCCTAGGTTTCTTGGAATCTGAGGACAATCTGGTCCATTTGTAGCAGGTTTTAAGCTATTGATTATACTTTTAACACTCAGGCTCTTGTGATGCAGAGCATGAGAACAGATGTTTGAATTTAAAAAGAAATTAATAAATAAACACCTGAGCCTTGTGTTAGGCAGCAACACAACACCAAGGCTATTTTTAGCATCTGCTCTCTCTCTCTCTCTCTCTCTCTTTCTCTCTCTCCGGTGTGACACCCTAGCAGGAACTGGCAGATAAAATATGAGAATAGCAGCCATATTTGTTCCACAAGTGTATTGTTTTACCACTTCCTGTGTATGACATATGGAAATTCTGTTCCCTGTTCTTTGACAGTTATTTGCATTCATAGATAGCATCCACTTGAGAGAGAGAGAGAGAGAGAGAGAGAGAGAGAGAGAGATAGTATGACATGATTCCCTTTTATTATTTGTTCTATGAAAAGAAGAAATGTTTCTCATGTTGACTAACATTTTTCAGAGTTGGAATTTATTGCATTTAAGTGAGCAAACATGGTATTAGCTAAGTTTAAAGCATTCGACCTGTGACATGAGCAATAAGTGATATCTCTGAGCTTATTATGGATAACTTTTAATCGTGAAGTTACACAGCTGCATCAATAAAATAAAATAACATAATGCAACCAGGAAATCGGCAGGCTTCTCAGGACCTTCTCTGCAGACAACAACATGGAATTGGTCATGGATTTTACGATACCCAGAGTATTCCAATTCCCCGTATTGCTCAGCCACTCAATTGGCTTGACCGGTGTCAAGCTCAATTTCCCAGAGAACACACTGGCTTAGAAGCATAGCTAACATGCAAATCCATGTATTCTGAACCAGTGTCACATTTACAGTTACCTGATTACTGATTCTGAATACCTCAATTACATGCTTGCGTGTAATTATTTGAGCACTTCCACAGCAATGGCAAGGCCAATTGTTTTGTTTTGATGTACACTGAAGACATCTGCGTTTGAGATCAAAAGATGAATATGAGATGATAGATCAGATTTTTTGTTTAATTTTATGATATTTACATTTAGATGTGTTAAACAAATACATTCATGTTCAAAAGTTAATACCACCTTTTTGTAATTCTATGTGTTTTTGTGTAAAAACATAATAAAAATTGTGCCAGGTCTTAGTATTCGGCAAATACAACCTTAGACACAATGTATAACCCTTTTTTCACCATGCCATTACCACTCAAACACTCTAACTCATCTTCTCACTCACTCACTCATCTTCTATGCCACATATCCTGTATTGAGGGTCGCGGAGGGCCTGGAGCCTATCCCAGGAGACTAAGGGCACAAGGAAGGGGGTGGCAATCCATTACAGAGCACACACATACAAACACACACTCATTTACACACTATGTGCAATTTGGGAACGTCAATTAGACTAATATGTATGTCTTTGGACAGTGGGAGGAAACCAGAGTACCTGGAGGAAACCCATCCAGCACTAGGAGAACATGCAAACTCCATGCACACAGAACTAAGGCAGGAATTGAACACGGACCCTGGATGTGCACGGCGACAAGGCTAACCACAACGTCACCGTGCCACCTCATACCATTATTTATTTAACAAAAATAAAGCCAAAAATAAAATAATGAACATGTGGGAAGTACTAAGTACTCCATGATTAAACAGCAGGTAGATCCACCTTTAGCAGCAAATAACTTGAAGTAATCATTTTCTGTATGTCTTTATCAGTCTCTCACACCATTCTGGAAAGATTTTCACGCAGTCTTGTTTACAACATTGCTTCAGTTCATTGAGGTTTTGGGGCATTTGCTTATGCACAGCGCTCTTAATATTTCAGCGCTCTCAGCATTTCAAAAATGTTGAGGTCTGGACTTTGACTAGGCCATTCGAAAGCCATGATGCTTTTATTTTTCAGACATTCTGACATAGATTTATTGGTGTGCCACCTGTTCCATGACCCAATTTCGAACAAGCTTTAACTGTCAGACAGATGGTCTCACATTTGAGGTGTTTCTGCTAAAAGGCTGTTTGCTTTTTGCCAAACATGGCACTGGGCATTAAGGCCAAACAAGTCCACTTTGGTCTCATCTGTCCACAGGACATTGTTCCAGAAGCCTTTAGGTTGTCCAGATGCAGTTTTGTGAACCTCAGTCGTGCTTTCATGTTCATTTTTAGACAGAAGAGGCCTTCTTCTGGCACCCCTCCCAAACAAACTATACTTGTTCAGTCTTCTTGTAATTGTGCTGTCATGGACTTTAACATGCTCAATGAGGATCTGAGATGTAACTCGTGTGTTTTTGTGAACAGGGATGTCCACTCCTGGGAAGATTGGCAGCTGCCTTGAATGATTTCCACTTGTGAATAATCTTTCTTATTGTAGAACTCCAATTTTTTTCCCCAAATTGGTGTGCAGCAACAATTGCCTCTCCAAGACCATTTCTTATGTCTTTCCCTCTTGGCAATGTGTTAGCACACACCTAAAAAAAAAAACTCCAGACCAGCAAACTACCAAAACTTCTGCTTTTATGAGGTCTGCACACCTCCTGGTGATCAGTTAATCATGGGCTGATGATGATTTGTAATGTACTGAAACAGAGAAAGACCACTGTTATACAAACAACCACATGTCCAACAGGTAGGCCAAGGAAAGCAGTTGTTCATGAAAGAAATATTGTAAAACCTGTGAATAAAAAACACAGTCAGTGACATCACCAACAACATCCACAGATAAGGGTGAAGGTATCATGGCCCATTGTCTGAAGAAGTTATGGAGAACAGAAATATTGAGGCCAAATCACCCATTAGCAGTAAGAATTAGAAGTCCAGTTTGGAATTCATAAAGTAATACAAAGAATAACCTTTACTGAAGTGATGGAAACCCCAAAGTGTGGAGAAAGAAACGGTCATTGGTCATGGTGAAGGTAGTGTCATGTCTTGATAGTCTAGAAGTAGAGTAGGCTTGCATGGCTGTTTCTGGTACAGGCTCAATAATATTTACAGATGATGTAACTCAGTAGGTTGCAGAAGAATTAATCCAGAAATCAGAAACATTATGTTTCCCAATTTACAGACAAATGCTTCCGATGAAATTGGTAGGGACTTCATTATGCAGCAAGTCAATGTCTTCAAACACACTGCCAACACATCAAAGAAGACTGAAGATATAAGTCCCAGACAAAAGAAAAATGCAACAGTTTGGTGATGTCAGTGGGTCACTGGATTGAGGCAGTTATAGCAAGCAAGGCACATGTGACAAAATACAGTATCGAGTGTTATTTTATAACCATCTGTCCTTCTGCTTTTGCTCAGCAAAAATTTGGGTGGTGTGCCACCAAAGGTGTCATGTTCTAAGTTGTTCAACACATCTAGATGTAAATATGAAAGGCATGTTATGGTGTAAAAAATAAAAATATTGAGTGAGCGACACTTCTGTGGGTGGAAACAGCTGGTTGATAAAGACAAAAATGGCCAGATTGGTTTGAGCTGCCAGGATGAATACTCTTTACAACCTGCAATGAACAGGAACAGTAATCTGAGGCTATCATGGGCAGAGATTGTTCTGGATATGGATATACTGAAAACAAGAGCAAGGGATTTTCTCATCTTCACCTGTCCATCTGTCTATCAAAAATAGCCTATTAAAATGAGTAATTTCTACATGAATTTTAATTATCTACAAAGAAAAATCTAAATTGAAGCTTTATTTCTTTGTGATAATTTAGGACTATATCAGCACCCATATCAGTATCTGTTTTTACTGAGCTGTATTTTCTTACATAAAAGCTTAAATCTACATTATATTTCCCCAAACCAGTTCTGTCACCTGAATGCCATTGAAGCCACACCAAAATTCAAATCATAACATTTCTTCAGCGACAATTAGATTTGGTGATAGCATAGGCAACCAGTATTTCTGGCTTCTCATCTTCAATTCTCAATTGGAACGAACAATAAATTATTCATTCTGCTTGATTAACTATTAATAAGTGTTCAAACAGTTCTAGACAATGTTAAGTTTATGACATCTCTGAATCCAACTTAGTGCTGAAGCAGCTTATAAGAGTCTGTGGGGAAAATGTGCAGTCTGTTTTAAACTTACATTTATGACATTTTATTCCCTTGGAATTATAAAATCCTGCTGGATTTTTTTTTAACCTCAGTGTCTCAAAACTGCCCGGAATGCGGATAGAACCTTATAATTCCGATGGAATTATTTGGCAGATGCCTTATTCGGATTTAATTTACATTATTGTGTGTAGATACCTCTTTTGTTGCCAAAACAACTCTGAACAAAGCTTGGACCTTTAAAAGTGTGCTGTGGTTTCTAGCACCAAGATGTTTCAGAAGATCCTTTATGTCCTTTATGTAAGTTGTAAAGTGGTCTGATTTTTTTGTCTGGCACATCTCACAGATGCTCAATTTGATTGAGATCTGGGGAATATGGAAGTCACATCAACACCTTCAACTTCTGTCATGTCATGCTTTTTGCAGTGTGGCAGGATGTTTTTATGGAACAGCATTGCAATTAAGGAGTGTACTTTCATACAGTAGGTGATACCGTACATATCAACGAACAACCCCTCTGTTGGTTTCCCATTGTGCACCTTGATGCCATCGCTTCTCCATGTTAGCAACACACACACGTCCATCCACATGAGGTAAAAGATGGTATGATTTATCAAACAAGCCCACCATCTACCATTTCTCCAAGCTCCAGCTCTGATGCAACAGGTTTGATTCTTGTTCAGTTCGCTTTCATGCTTAATTTAGGGGCTTTTGGCAGTGGAAAGTGGCCGGCACAGGCACTCTGCTCTGACTGTGGATAGAGAACCACATATGCAACAAGCCACAATACTTTCTATCATATTCAGCATTAACATTTTCAACAATTTATGCTGTCTGATCACTCCTTTGCTTCCCATGAACCTTTAATTTAATTCAATTCAGTCTTATTTATAAAGCGCTTTTAACAATGGTCATTGTCACAAAGCAGCATTGCAGAATAAAAAAAATATGGAAATGAGGTTGAAAAGTTTGATCAAATATGTATTCATTATAATTATTAGTTTGTCCCTGATGAGCAAGCCGAGGGTGACAGTGACAAGGAAAAACTCCCTGAGAAACCTTGAGAGGGACCGGACTCAACAGGGAACCCATCCTGATCTGGGTAATAAAAAATAGCAGGGATTGATTTGCAGTCATACTATGTGTTAGGAGACTTTGGGCGCCAGTTCACCTGATTGTCCTTCCTTAGATCATTTCTGATAGGTCTATCTGGAATGAACCACTGCATGTAGATAAGTTCATGAACTGCCTGTTGACTTGCTGTCTTGGTTAGTTACTTGCTGTAATGATATATTCAATATTATTCAGTGGTTTTGATGTTATGGCTAATCGGTCCCTATCAATAAACATATCCTCATACTGCATAATTCAATCAGGTACTGAAAGTAAAATCAGTTAAAAACCCTGTAGGGGAGGTTAGTATAGTATGACAAAAGTCTTTAAGTAAACTAAAAAACAAAGTGATTATTTAAGTAATTGGTGAAATATTGGCCTCAGCTCTTTACATAGTTTGAAGTTTATTGAAGCACCTACGTATGTGCCAGAACAGAAAACACCCTTCATGCATGGCTTCCTTCAACCCTAAGAGATTGTGGGGCCAACTGAGCAGCGCTAGAGGATCAGGGCAAATATAGTGCAGAGAAGAGTGTGGTAAGTGAGTGCAAATGTTCACATTGCTGCTCATTTTTCTTCTGCAATAAGAGATACGTATAAGTTAATTCCTCAATTTATATTCACTATTAAGGCAAAAATAATTAATAGCTGTTTTTTTCTGTTGCACTTTCTAACAAGCTTAAAATTAGAAGCCCAAATTAGTTCTACTGAAATTCCTGTTGGTGTATACAAAATCTTCTTTAAAATTATCCCACAAGTTCTTATGCCTTGACTTACACTTATGGGTTTTTATAGACTTCATATAAAAAAGTTTTGGTTGCATAAAAACAAACATTTGTTTTTCCATCTCAACATCTGTAGTGGCCTTTAACCTTTTCATACTCTCTCTCTCTCTCTCTCTCTCTCTCTCTCTGTAAAGTAGAATATTTGGTTATTATTTTGGTCTATTGCCCTGTAGATTGACACAAACTGTCAGACAATTTAGTTTTCTATGAGTGCCAGTGTGACAGAGCCTGAAACACTGCTCCTCTAATTCATGTGATTACAGCCGCCTATGGAGTTGCCACACGCCCTCAAATGGGAACTTTCAGCAAAAGTAAAGAAATGTATAAATAGTCTGAGGCAAAGAACTGATCACTTTTAATGCATAAAAACAGATATTAGTAAGAGCTGAACTATAAATCTTTGTTGTTTTTAAGAAAGCTTGCTATGGTGCATCTAATAGAGAATAGAAGCATACATCAGGACCAGGAAATAAGGTGAGCATGTGGACTAAAAATGTTGTTTAAAAAGCAAATTAAAGGCACCATTCATTCACATTAGCAACCGATCAGCTCACAGTGGTTTAAATCGAGATACTAGATTACTATTCTACTATATTTTGAAAAATCGAACCAACTCAATTCATTAGAAAAGACCTCACACAGGTAATAACAAAACAAAGAACAACAGGAGTGGTATTAAAGCAGATCCTTGCACATGTTGAGACCAATTATGTACTTGAAACCTGTAGCTGAAGTTGAAATCATACCTTCCTGTAATGGCAGTACTAGCATTTCTACATCTGTAATTTTTTTGTTTTGTTTTGTTTTTATGGAAGTAAGAAAGCTAGAAACCACTTATTATATAGGCCACTTTGGTTTGGGCGCTTGGTTAGACCCTTATCTAGAGAAACTCAGAGGTTGGAGGTGATTTAAAACCCTTCCAGTCAGAAGTCCATTGTCACTACTTTTTAGACATTATGGAATTTCTCTTATAGAATAAGAGAAATTCCCAAAATTCCTTTAAAATTCTGCTCCATGTTGACATGATTACTTTTTTGGGTGCACGTTGCTGCTAGAAATCTCCTGTTCTTCCACATTTTCCACATGTTCTACTGGATTCAGATCCATTTAACTGAGAAGGACACTGAAAAACACTAAACTTACTGTCATGGTCATGAATTCGATTTGGGATGTCTTGTTCTTGTGACTTGGTAAACAACCAGAAGATACACATCATCAACAACAATACTAAAATAAGCCTTGGCATTTAAGCAATGATTGACCGGTATTAAAGCCAAAAGTGTGCTATTGAAACATTCCCCACACCATTACATCACCTCCTGCAGCCTAGACTGTTGTCTCAAGGCATTTCTGGGTAATGTTGGTGATTCCAAACATTTCAAATTCTAACACAGAAACCAAAATTCTTCAGGACAGGCTGCATTTTTGTCTAGTCAACTGTACACTTTCGATGAGCATTGCGCAATTGAAGTTACTGTAGCCTTACTGTAGTTAGGTGACTACTACATATAAGCTACTGGAGCCTTTCTCTAAGCGCCAACTGGTCTGGATATTTTCTGTTGACCCTCTCATCAACAAGATGTTTCTGTCCACAGAACTGCTACTCATTGGATGATTTTCCTCTCCATTGCACTATTCTGAATAAATACTGGAGGCAGATGTGCCTGCAAATCTCAGGAGATCAGTAATGATAAAAATACTCAACTCAGCTTTGGTACCAACAAGCATGCCATAATCAAAATCACTGAGATCATGTTTTTTTCCCCTTCTGATGGTTGCTGAAATTATAACCTGACCTCCTGTTAGCGTACATTACCTGTAAGCATTAGCTGTTGGCCCGTACCTGAATAATGTTATGCACTGCACTGCTGACACACAACTGCCTGATTAGATAATTGAATGAATGAGTTGGTGTATATCTATTCTAATAAACTCCTCAGTAGGTGTATGTTCTCATATACATACATTCTTATGCATTATATGTATATATAATATGTAAATATTGCCATAGATAGTCTCTTCTTTGAAAGTTTAAGGAGAAATATGTAGAAATATCCCATAGGACATGTTCCTCTGTTGAATTTCCTGCAACCTTTACAGCCTACATAATCAGATTTTTACTTTGGCAATAAATAGTGATTATCATTTTTGGACAAGAAGGCAGGAATGGGAAGTAAATAATTGATTATTCTGCAAGCTCTAGGGCAGAAATGAAGGTTTTATATGAAGGAGAAAAGAAGGACAGCGACCTGGTAAAACATATAGCTAGAAACATTAATTTCAAAATATGGGCCTATTTTATATTTTACGTTCACAAGCTTCTGGTATTATTAATAATTCTGTGGCATTTCTCCATAGCTATATTTTCAAATGCTTTTCAAATGCTCCCGGAATGTTAATTCTGCATTTTAGGGAAGTTGCGAATTCCCTCACTCCTGTTGATTTATTTGCCCAGAGTTAGGAATTCACACTACCATTCATTAAAGAAGGAGTCAGCGATTCTAATCTAAAACTTTTTTTTGTTTTTTTGTTTTATTCAATGAATGTCTCCTCAAGGTCTGCTCCCTGTCTGTTTTACAAACAGGGTTTCTAAACAGCCCTGGCTCTGTAAATGGGAAACAAAAAAGTGGCACAGACTGCGCCACACTATTATCCCAGCAACAGGAGCGTTCATGCTCAGTGACGTTATACACTATGTTAATATAGGTCAGCTAGCTCAGTTGTCAGTGTCTCTGCTTTAGCAATAGGTGTCAATGAATTCAGGGGCAGAGCTTCTTGAGGGACAGGTGTATTTTTTTGCTTTCGAGTTCAAATATCAATAATCTTTATTTCCACTTTCACTGACTCCTCCTTTAGCCACTGAAAGTTGTTTCTTGGGCAAGTTTCACCTAACATCCTCCATTTAAACTACAATAAAACTCACTCACTCACTCATCATCTATACCACTTTATCCTGATAGCCTGGAGCCTATCCCAGGAGGCTTAGGGCACAAGGCGAAGAAGACCCTGGATAGTGTGCCAATTCATCACAGGGCACACTCAATCACAGACTATGGGCAATTTGGGAATGCCAATTAACCTAACCTGCAAATCTTTGGACTGTGGGAGGAAACCGGAGTACCTGGAGGAAACATACCCAGCACAGGGAAAACATGCAAACTCCATGCACACAGAGACTATAATCGAGCCTAGCTGGGAGTCGAACCCAGACCCTGGAGGTGCAAGGCGAAAGTGCTAACCACTACACAGAAGAAGAAGAACAGAAATTCTAGTGTAATAATGCAAGGTGCTGTGCTAAGCTCATCATCATCGTATTACATTTATTATATTAAATATTCAATCACGGACCATACCTGTACACCTGCTCATTCACACATTTATCCAATCAGTCAGTCAAGTGGCAGCAGTACATTGCATAGAATCATGTATATACCAAACATTTCAATTAATGTTAATTTTTAATGTGTCATTTCTGGTACCAGGAAGGTTGATATGAATATTTTAGAAATCGCCTTAGTGATCCTTCAGTGATCTCCTGTGTCTCTAGAATTAACACAGAATAAATCATGATGTTTACAACAACGGGCGACAGATCACAGATAACAGATAACAGTCCTAGTAGCCAAGAACAGGAATCTAAGGTTACGGTGGGGAAAGATTGGGCTGTCGAAGATTGGACAAGGACCAGAAGATGTTTTTTTTTTTCCAGTTATACATTCTCTAGTTTTAGTGAGCCTGTACCTACAATAACCTTAGATTCCAATTCTAGCCTGACAGTATTGCAACACAATATTGTCTTAGCCTGTTGTAGCCAAAGCACCATTCTGTTTACCACAGTATCTAGAGTGGTTGTTTTACAGTAATCCTCCTGTCAGCTCAGTCCGGGCCATTCTGACCTCTCTTTCATCACCAGGTTCTGTGTTTCCACCAGCAGAACTGATCCCCATCTGGCACCAACAACAATATTAAATCAAAGATCACGTGTGTTCCCCACTCATGTGTTCACTCAGGTGAACTGAACTATGGGTTTATGCATTGTGCTGCTGCTGCTGATTTGCTGAGTAGATCATTGCATAAATAAGTAGGTTTTATAGATAGTCCTAATAATTCAGTGACACAGTGGACAGTGAGTGTCTCGATGAAAAGAGTGCCTGCTAGATCTAGTGAGAAGAAATAATGAATTTCAGAAATAACAGATTTCTTGTGATCACGCTGCCTGTAATGCCTCATGGAATTGAGAATGCTAGCCAAAATGTAGTGTATGCGAATCTACTATGGAGAGTGTTTAAAAAGGTACTAATTGGCAACACTCCGGTTTCGTCCCACAGTCCAAAAACATGTAGGTTAGGCTAATTGACATTTCCAAAAATTGCTCATAGTGTATGAATGAACGAATGTGTGTGTGCCCCGTGATGGATTGGCACCCTGTCCAGGGTGTACCTCGCCTCGTGCCCTAAGCCTCCAGGGATAGGCTCCAGGTCCCCGTGACCCCGAATACAAGATAAAGCGGTATAGACAATGAGTGAGAGTGAGTGAGTAATTGGCGACACATGGGGAAAATATTTCTAAAATTAAATACCTTTACATATCTCTCTGATCATGTTACTGCTGCTTTATTTGCTGTTCAGACATCCCCCAGTTATCTGAATTAATTTCGGAATTGCAATCAGGTGCTTATTAGAAGATTAGTTTTTCTCGTACATGCTACATTTAATCCTGAGCCAGTTAATCAACTCAGATACAAGAGATTTATATTACACCAGTCTTCTTTCTTTATTTATTCTGTCGCTGTTTTGGTTAAGCACTCGGATATAAAACTTGAATATTGCGGTTTTGATGGATGAAGACGTGTTAAATCTTTAAATGCCGCAAAGCATTTGTGGCACGTTATCTGCTTATCGCCTTGTTCAGAAAATAATGTGCGGCGATGGGTCTGAGTTCAGAAAGCCTTATCTTAAGATGCCTCTGAGGAGTGTTTCTGCTTACCCTGACACGTCGGTGCTGTCTTTTCAATCCTAAAAGAGACAAGTCTTTTGACACATCCGAAAATCAATACACTGTTGAAAATTTGCTTTGACTTGATGGTGCAACCCTGACTCTATGATTTATTACTCATGAAGGGAGGCGTCAGGAGAGAAATGTCAGCCATCATGTTCTGAAGTCGTGGGCAGGCTCTCAGGGTGCCACCAAGATGATGAGACATAGAGGGGAGATGAGGAACAAGATTAGCCTGCCATGTGGCCTGGTCTTCAAAATTCTTTGTCAGTATGAAATGTGAAAGAGAACTGTGTGGAGGATGTGGAATAAAAGATCTGGTGTCCTCTCCAGGCTGTATGCCTCGTGTTAGCAATGTTTCTGTGATGTACCACAATCCTAACGGGGATAAATTGCTTTGATTGAATGAATGAATGAATGAATGTAAAGATGAGGTCAGTGATTATTAAGTTGGTGGATTTTCTATTATAATAAAGGCACATTTACAGTGTAGCTGGCTTGCTAACTACTAAGAATAGTAGTAGTAGCTAGTAAGAATTATCTAAGGTTATTCTTTATCACATGCATTTTCCTAATTTTACATTTTACTAGCTTTAGACAAGACATTGTTTATTCCATTGTTTATTGTTACCATGTTTTAGCAGCTAAATGATTCCCATGAAAGCAGGTTCTGTTGCACCCGCACCAACCCCCAGGTGTCAAAGAAAATCACAAGAAAGGCACTAAAAATCATGGACATAGCAGGATCTTCCAACAATGTTCGAAAATGTTTGCAGGAAACACCAATTTCATACAGCCATTATGTCTTCTCACCTCATACACATCAGACAACATGGACACCGTTTGAATCTATCCATATAGCAGCATGTAACTATAATCCGAGCTACAGGTCACCTATCATCCAAAGCTGGCAGTAGTCTCAAATAATGTCTTCCATGGTACACATCCTGTGATACTATTTAGACCAAATGGCGACCATTCAACCCTCAGACCAACTGTTCATCTGTCACAGAAGAAAGAAGTAGAAGGCTCCCTTTTTCTGAACAGACTGGCTCATTGGTTGGTTGTACATCACCATCCCTATTAGTTTGGCTCCCACATGGCCCAACAGAAGAGCATTTGCCCTATCGCCGGGAGATTGTGTGTCTGAATTTTCTCCGTGATTGGGAGTCCAAGAAAGCAAAATTTCCCAGGCTCTCTGGGTAAGAGAGGTGGCATTACTCTCCCCTGTCAATCAGAGTCACACTAACCAATCGTTACCATCTGTGAGGTCATGGATGCAGTTAGCAATTTCCTCCAAATGTGTTCGGTTCAGAAAGCTGCAATGGTTGGCTCCGAGAGTCTGAGAGAAAGAATGTGGTCACATTCACCCTGCCTGGTTGTTAGCTATGGAGAGAATTAGCAAGTAGGTGGGAATTGGAAAATGACCAAACCAAGTGAAAATAGGAAAGTTGCAGCTATTTTTATGCCAGCTGATCAAGGGAAGAAAGTTGTGTGGATAGGCTTTCTACGGAGTAAAATAATCATATAAATGAACAAAAATGAAATGAAAACCCACATTAGTAAATGGTGTTGTCTCACATTGGTAGGTTTAAATTGATTTTGATTAACTGATAGGTTTAACATTATACACGAAACAGCTGCAGGAAGCAGATGATTTCAAATGTGCAAGTCATATCGGGGTTTGTATGGCGTCTGCATCGGAGCGTTTTGTTTATAATAAAAAAAAAAAGTGTCGGTGGCTTGCAATCAAATGTTCTTGTCACTGTAGACTACTGAAGTGCAATATGGGAAGATTAAAGATTTAAACTTTTGACTATTACTAATATTTGATATCAAATAATATTTTTCATGAAAAATATCAAGGCTTCTCTTCATTTTAACTTGTGAGGTGGAACTTTTTCATCTGAAGGTCTTTTTTTTCTTTTTTTTAGCAAAATGGCACCATCTAGAGCGTGTCTTTCAAAACAAAACTTAATAACCAGTAGATTGCACCAAAACCTGTAAAGAACTGTAATATTACCTCATTAGTCTTTCACCGGAGAGAGAGACCATCATTTCAGTTACATTTTTTTTTTTTCATTCAAACTACACAACACAATAAACACTCTAATATTTTCCTCACCTGGGACAAGCCTTCTATAGAGGTCTTCCATAAATATGATAAGGAGCTTTCTAAGATCGTGGAGATTTGCAAATACAGCATTGTCTGCTAGGACTCGTCCTGAATCTCTGAGTTTTATGACATTGTTGGCTATGACCATATCAACAATTACAGTTTCCTGCTGAGTAGTGAAAATCTCCCCTCTACTAAATACAAAACCACACACACACACACACACACATACAAGAAGTTCTAGAAACAATTTACAGCACTATCATAATTCACAATTAAGTCACATGCCCTTACACAATGCCAAATCTTACTTGTTGGTGTGCTGGAATATTTACTTGATAGATGCCTCGGTTAAGGGGAGCAGATTTGGCTTTACTCTATCTTCAGTCTCTCTCACTGGGAGAGTGGTGTTAGGGTGTGTTAATCAATTGCTGAGGTGTTTATTAGAGTAAATTAGAGTATTTAGGATATGTTGTGTGTTGGGTTACAGTGGTATTGGTATTATTGTGGTATTGGTGTGTATTAGTGTTGGTGACTTTTAGTGAATGGGTTAGTGCGGTGATGGTGTGTGTTAGTGTTTATTAGTGTGTGTTGTGCAGTGTTAGTGAGTGTGTTAATACAGCATTGATGCGTGTTAGTCTAATGTTGTGTGAGTGTGGTGTTGGTGTGTTAGTTCAGTGTTTAGATAGATAGATAGATAGATAGATAGATAGATAGATAGATAGATAGATAGATAGATAGATAGATAGATAGATAG
>JAOVVA010000019.1:13798509-13808748 GCA_028565275.1 Leiocassis micropogon
AGCGCTGATGTATACTTAAGACATGCTGTCAATCAAAAAAGGGGTTCCGCCCTTTTAACAGCTCCTCCAATCATCATTATCGTTATTAACGTATGGAAAAATCGCTCTGGTGTGTAAAGACCTTTAACGTGATGTTATTCAAGCCAAGTTCCAGTTGGTATTTGAATACTGGTTCAAATTGTTTTAAAATGTGCTTTGAAAATGAAGTTTTTTTTTTCTTCCCCTGCACCACTTTAAAGAACATCGTCCCAGATTAATTTTAACACCATTTAGAAGTCTATCATTCATGTGAATATTTGCATTTTATTATGAGGAAGATGTAAGTCAGTCAGGAAGGGTGTGCGTATGATTGGTTGCTCAGTGAGGCGATGATAAATCCTGTACTCAGAATCAAGTTGACTAGCTAAATTAAAATTTCATGTGCATCATCGTTTCATTTAGGATCCCATCATATGCAGCTTTGTCCAATTAAGAGGAGACATGAAGTAACCAGGATGTCCAGGTGGTTCTGGAGGACTTTTACTGCTTACTTTTTTGACCTTCTCAGGTATGTTGTTTTGCTCAGGTTCTGCATCAGTGGTTTGATTTGATTAGTTAGTATTATAAAATAATAGACCCATTTGGCACCATTTTCATTTGCAGCCCTTAAAGTATTTAAGCCATTATTTGTTATGCTATTTTTAATAAACATATATAGTCCTCAGGATGTTGCAGGATAGAGTGACATATTCTTTATTCAGCACAAAATAAGCAATATGATGAATTGAATTGTAATTTATTTGAACCAACTACCCAAATATGACTGAGCATAAAAATTTTAAGATAGGTCATGTGGGCAAAGAAGTATACACGTTCACATGTTTTTAATGTTGTTTTCGCTTTCTGCAGAGTTCTACATTCTTGCGATGTCATTCACATATTTTGGTATTAGTATATATATATATTTTTTTATTTTTTATTTTTTTTAATCATCAGTGACCTATGCTAGCATCTGTGCCAATTGAGTTTTAACGGTTAAATGAGGTTTATATGTTTTGGAATGTTTGGATTGTTTTTTTCTTTCTTTATTAATGACTTCATTCCTACAAGTTGTACGATTGATGTAGATTTCAGAAACGTATGGAAATATTTCGATTTCTTTGATGCTGATTGCTTTCTGAAATTCTTTGCTTCTGTCTTGGGCCCATCTGTACACTCTCCTTATGCTGTAGAGCAGCTGGGCTGGCTGTGGGCACTGGTGTTTGTCTCTGCCCTTTTACTGAGCACAGTAATTTGGCTGTGATCAGACAGAGAGGTTAGTAACTTAACAGTGAAAGTACTGAGTGAAAATATGAAACAGAAACCTATTATTGCTGTGTGCTGCTGTCAAAAAGTAAGCAGAATCTGTACCTTTCAAAAAATTCCCCCATTTCCTGCTGGGCGTAATGTACAGACCCAGGCTTCGGGCAAAGCTGCAGCAGCTCTTACAGACAGTTGTGGTGGGTAAGATCGGCAGCATTGCATTTGGGGTATCAATGTTTGAATATACATCATTCACCCGGAACATAAAAAATCCCTGCTTAATATTGTGTAGTTCCATTATGGCGCTAAAACATATCTGTTCTATTAAAGCATGAACTCCACAGAACTCTCTGAAGGTGGTATCTGACACCAAGACATGAGCAGCAGACTCTTTAAGTCATGTACGTTGTAAGGTGAGGCCACCGTGGATTGGACTTGTTTTCCAGCACATCCCACAGATGATCGGTCAGATTGAGTTCTGGCCAATGTGGAGGTCAAGTCGACATCTTAAACTCGACCTGTTCCTCAAATTTATTTTACTGAAACAGGCCACTGCCAGTAGGGAATACTGTTGCCATAAAGATGTGTACTTCGTCAAACAATGATTAGGAATGGGGGTGTGTGTTTTTTTTTTAAAGTAATATCCAGGTAAATGCCAGGACTTAAGGTTTCCCAGCAGAACCTTGCCCAAAGCATCTGCCTCTGCCGGCTTGCTATCTTCCCATAGTGCATTTCCCAGGTAAGTAATGCACATGACATGAACAAAAATGTAATTGCTCAGACCAGGCCACCTTATTAATTATTTAATGGGTGAGTTCTGATGCTCATGTACACCTTGTAGGTGTTGGACAGGAGCCCTCAAGGACGCAATCACTAGTCTGCAGCTATGCCGCTGCTTACACTGTGTGCCAGTATTACCTTTTTTAAACAATTTTCGCTACAGTAGCTCTTCGGACAGATTGGGCCAGATGGGCCCTTCACTCTACATGTGAATCACTGAGTCTTGGCGCCCATGACCCTGTTGCAGGTGTCCTTTCTTGGACCACTTAGCTACTAATCACTGCATACTAGAAACACCCCAAAAGACCTGATTTGGAGATGCTCTGACCCATTTATCTAGCCATCACAATTTGGCCCTTGTAAGCGTCACTCAGATTCTTACGCTTGCTCATACAGTATTTCCTGCTTTCAACACATTAACTTCAGTTCATTCCAAAAGGGAAAAGAATGACATATTTCCCACATTAATTATCTATATTATTTAAAGTGCTTAACCTGTATAGTGTTTCAGAGGGCCTATCCCGGGGAACTGAACGAAAACCCTGAATAGGGTGCTAACTGATTGCTGAACAAAAGCACACACACTCACACTTCCAATCAATTTGCAAACACCAGTTACCCTAAAAATGCTAATCTTTAGACTGTAAAATTCTTAATATAGTCAATAAACGAAACTGAAATGTCTGTATGCAAAGTTCTCTGCTCAACAACAGTCTGGTGCTGGTGAGAGCGGGCTGTACCTGGGTTTTTTGCTGGTCTAGTTCTGCTGCACTGGCTTTTGGCAACTGTTGTGCCCCACCAACAGGAGGAGAGGTTTTGATCAGTTGTGCTATAACGGCTTCAGCAGTCACATGGCTACCATGCGGCTGTTGATGCCAAGGAAGTTCACTAATCTGTCTTAGTAGTGCTGGGTGGTACTGGACATTGAGGATTGGTCTTCTGTAGTTCCTCTTGGGGCAGCATGATCTGTTTGTGATGTGCTGACAGTGTCCTAGTGCAGATGAACATGGTCATGAAAGCAGAGATTTGCCCGGTGTGCCAAGAGTATATTGGCCATTAAAGCAGTGCCACAGGAGATTCCTGCATTTAACCTTGTGGACTTCCAGTCACAGCATGAATGATCATGTGGCTCAGCTCACCTGAGATGGGATGTGTATTTTGAGTGCACTGTTGGTGCATGGGGATCAAATTTTAACAAACTTTTTTCCATTGGAACCAATGTGGGTAACTATATCTATCTATATCAGAGGGATTTTTTTTTTTTTCTGTTGAAATAAGGATGATACTTATTGATATTTTATACGGTTGAGGTTTGTGCTGAACCCTATGGCATGAAGGAGGGTTACTCTAGTGTTTGCGTGGATGTGTTTTTGAGGGTTGTGTCTGTTGGCTAGCTCTGAGGCACTGAAACTATGTATTCTGTTTTGTCCTAGAGGTGCAACTCTTTTTTTTTTTTTTAATGCACTGAGCTACCTCCTCAGCGATTTTTTTCTTTCCTGCATCAATCCTATACACAAGTGAGGCTCTGTTTTAAGCTCCATTTCAAAGTGGCTCAGATGCTCATTATAAATGATGGCTAAGAATAAATTGAGAATACATTTAGCTTTAGCTTGATTTTGCTTAACACAGTTCATTGTCTCACATGCTACTGTTGAGGCATGTTTACATACAGCCACTCACAAAAGTGAGCACACCCCTCTAATTTCAGCAAACATTTTAGTATATCTTCTCAAAGGACAATACTATAGAAATGAAACTTGGAAATATTTTGGAGTAATCAACGTGCAGCTTGGAACTAGACCTCTGAAAATAACTCAACATATAGCCATTATTGTCAAAATAGCAGGCAACAAAAGTGAGTACACCCTAAGTGATAACAGCTGTACATCCTTAACCATGCAAAGTCACACATCATATTTATTATGTTCATGTGTTTGTCAGTGGCCAAGTACGTCTCCAGACCTGAACCCCATTGAGCACCTGTGGGACATCCTCAAGCAGAAGGTGGCAAAGTGCCATGTGTCTAACATCCAGCAGCTCTGTGATATCATTATGGAGGAGTGGAAGATCCCATCAACAACATGTACAGCTCTGGTGAATTCCATATCCAGGAGGATTAAGGTTGTGCTAGACACTTTGGACACAGTTTTGACAAGTTAATTTAGGGTGCAGTCATTTTCATTTTTTTTTTAGTTATTTAGACAATAAAGTCTGCATGTTGAGTTATTGTGAGAGGACAGTATACCAATGTGCTATACAAGCTGCACATTGGCTACTCTAAAGTATATCCAATGTTCATTTCTATAGTATTGTCCCTGGAAAACATATAACAAAGTCGTTTCTGTACTCACGTTTGAGAGATACTGTAACTGCAGAATAGAGCATTTATTTGATATTTTTCTAATCCTTCTTAATGTTTAAAAAAAAAAAAAAGGTTTATTTAAAAAATAATCATCAAACAAGAGCTTGAGTGACAGTGTTCCAAATTTTATTTTATTCCGAATGGCTGCTACTTTGTCATGCACAAATAAAGTCTCATCAACATTTTAACTCAACATTTATTGCTTTACTTGAATACTGTATTGAAAACCCAGGCAATCAGTTCTCTGAAAAATAATTAAATTGATTACTTTTTACACAAAGGCCTTGAACACTTTTACGTTCTACAAAATCTACTTTATAGAAATTAAAAAATTCTACATATCAAAAAAGAAGTTCTGAAATTTGTTACAGATATGATGAGGCCTATATCTATGTCAGCTGAGAGGTTACTAAACTGGGAGTGGAGGGGGTAGTGTTCATAAGTTCATCACCACTTTCAGAACTGCTTTTTGCTAGGAAAGGAAATGTAACGTGAAAAGCTTATTACAGACATCAATAAGAATTGCTCAATAGTGGTTAAACACAAACATACAATTAGCAATTTCAATTACTTACATTCCAACTAACTGCATGAATATCTAATGCAGGTGAAATTACAGTCCATTTAACAGCACCATAAAATGCTAGAATGTTGACCAAGGACTACTAAAAATGTGTAATGTTTTTAAAAAAGAAAACAGGAAAAATATATATATATTGTTACCGTGTACATAGCTGAAAGTCTGCTGACATTTTATGACTCAATTTCCCCCCAAAAAAGTGGAGGAGAGAACTTAATTGGTGCTCCTCTATTCCACACTTGATCACATTCCTCCAGAGAGCAATAAAGGCATGCCTAACTGCACTACAGATAGGAGTTTTCACATTCTTAGCACAAGAAAACATTGAGTGGTTGAAAAATAAATTAAGAAACTCCAAAATGGCTCTCTATTTGTGCCACAACAAAGCAAATGCAGAAGGCAGTATAGATAAAAGGTGATGTCACATACAATTAAAACTGAATGAGCATTTGGTCAGCCTCTTGCTGCTTGAACAGTAATCACTAAAAGATCTACCCTTTCTTGGTTTCTAGAAAACAAATTAAAATTTTAGAAATATGTGTTGGTCCATTAACCTTATCTTTTTGGTTGCTGAACAATAATAATGCTGATTTTACAAGTATAAAATGTATTATTCCAGTGATTCTGTTTACATAATCCTCCAGACACCTTGACTTCATTCAGAAACAAATGGTGTTTGAATGACAATCGTAAGTGGTTTAATCCTACATGCTCTTTTTTTCTTCTTTTTTTTTCCATGAGGTCCCTGGAATGTTCTGGTTTGTAGATTAAAGCATCTTTCGAACAGCATAATTCTGGTCTATAACAAAACATGGGCGTGGAAAACCACAGGGACACAAGGCTTTCATTAAACACCTTTATAGAAAATGTGTGGAAAATCAATTGTAAGAGACTGGGTGATAATCGGGATTAACCATCATCATACATTCACCCCTGTAGGCTTGTCAGTAAACAAAAAGCTCAAGTTAAATTCATTCTCCAGAAAAGAACGGATACACAGCATGAAGTGTGGCTGTCAGAAGGCCATGCAAGGTTTGGGTAGAAACCTGAGGACAAGGTTCTCTGATTTACCATGAAATTGTCCTCCTCTTTTAAGACGCACACTTTCCTTCCAGGTGCTGCTGGTAATTTGGGGCTGCTGTGGTGCTGTGTTGAAAAAAAAAAAAAAAAAAAAAAAAGAAGACACACCAGTGCGTTCAGTCTTGCTCTACAACGTCTTGTGTAGGCTCTGAGCTTTGTGAAGTGTCCTCTGCAATGATGCTGCCCTCTGCTGCCGGCTCTGTGTAACTGCCGGGAGACGAAGACTCTGAATCTGCATGACAATCTCTTTCTTCACTACTACCGTTACTGCTACTGCTTACTGGGTCACTGTTCTCCTCAGACTCATCCATTTCTGCAGGGTCCAGCCTCTCTAGCTCTGCCTTGGGCTCAGACAGCTCCGCTTCACATCCATTCTCATTACTTTGGGAGGAGCAACGAGAGTCCAGCGTTCCCAATTCACCAGCTGTGTCATCTCCAGACTCTGACTGCGTGCTGGAGGGCTCTGTGAGATTAGTAAGATCAGTTATTTTAATTTAATTTCAATAAAATGTACATCAGAAGAAATTTGCAGCAAAACTTATGCCTGGTTAAAAAAAATAATACTAAAAATGGGGGAGGGGGGGGTTGTACAGTGCTTTCAAGTGTTCATATCCCTAGAACTCAGGTTTCAACCACAATCGTAAATGTATTTTATTGGAATTTTATGTGACTAAAAGGAAAATGATAAGTAGTTTTCATAAATATATATATTTTTATTTATTTTTTTTAACAAATAAAAATCTGAAAAGTGTGGTACGCATTTGTATTCAACCCCATTTTACCCTGACACCCCTAACTAAAATGCAGTGGAACCAATTGCCTAATCTAATAGTAAATATAGAGTCTACCTTTGTGTAATTTAATCTTAGTATAAATACAGCTGTTCTGTGAAACCTTCTGAGGTTTGTTAGAGAACAAACAGCAAAAGTTGTGGAGAAGTTTAAAGCAGGATTAGGTTATTTAAAAAAAAAAAATATCCTGATCTTTGAATTTTCCATGGAGCACTGTTCAACCCATCATCCGAAAATGAAAAGAGTGCGGAACAACTGCAAACACACCAAGAGATGGCGGTCCACCTAAACTAGCAGGCCAAGCAAAAGGAGGGTTAATCAGAGAAGCAGATAAGAGGCCCATGATAAATCTGGAGGAGCTGCAGAGATCCACTGCTCAGGTGGGAGAATCTGTCCACTATTAGTTGTGCACTCCACAAATCTGACCTTTGTCGAAGAGTGGCAAGAAGAAAGCCATTTTTGAAAGAAAGCCTGAGAAGTCCCGTTTGCATTGCTACAAGCCATGTGGGGGACACAGCAAACATGTGGAGGAAGATGCTCCGGTTAGATGACTTTCTTAGAAGAAAACCTGTTAGAGTCTACAAAAGACTTGAGACTGAGAGGGAGTCTCGTCAGTAGGACAACAGCCCTAAACATAGAGCAAGAGCTACAATGGAATGGTTTAGATCAAAGCATATTCATGTGTTAGAATGGGCCAGTCAAAGTACAGACCTAAATACAATTGGGAAACTGTAGCAAGATTTGAAGCTGTTCACAGATGCTCTCCATCCTAGCTCAACCTTGAGCTATTTTTCAAAAAAAAAAAAAAAAAAGTAATAAATCACTCTCTAGATGTGCAAAGCTGGTAGAGACATACTCTAAAAGACCTGCAGCTGTAATTGCAGTGAAAGGTGGGTCTACAAAAGTGTTGACTGAATACAAATGCAGCCACACTTTTCAGATATTTGTTAACATTTTTGAAAACCATTAATCATTTTTCCTTCCACTTCAAAATTATGTGCCACTTTGTGTTGGTCTAGAACATAAAATCCTAATAACATACAGTTACATTTGTAGTTGTAATGTAACAAAATGTGGAAAAGTTCAAGGTGTCAGAATACTTTTGCAAGGCACTATAATAAACAATTAAATAAAAATAAAGCACATCATTAAACAACTTTCTGCAAACCATATCTATTTAAAAGCTGTAGCTATTTTACCCTCAAACAACACAAAAGATATACAGTGGAACCTCGGTTCACGAACATAATTCATTCCTAAGTTCTGGTCATAACTCGTTTTGGTCATGCACTGATTCAGTTTTTTTCCATAGAAATACATGTAAATATAATTAATCCGTTCTCCATCACTATGAACTATATTTAACTTTTGATGTATTTTGTAAGATCTTAATTATATAAAAATAATACAGCACTAAATATAAACTGTACAGAAAAAGTGCCAACACTTCATTTTTACATGTATTGTTAAGTGCACCTATCTCAGGGAGACTCTGACATGAAGGAATGGAGGAAAGGAAGATATGTGGGGAGGAGGACAGTGTGTGGAAGGAGAGACCCCTTCTGTAATACACTGGGTAATTCTCCTTCAAGAGTTTTCTCTCCTTTTCTGTTTCTTGGCCTCTGGTTTGTACGTGGCCGCTGGTTTCACTAAAAATCTATCAAGGGACATTTATTTTTTCTGCGCTGCACAAAAAAAAATATATATAAAATTTTTTTAAAAAGACACCACGTTATCGTTTTATAAGGTGTAGCATTCTGTTCGCCACAGTTTTGTCCGGATGATACTTCTCTGCAAAGTCTTGGACGTCATTCCACTCTGCACAAAATTCTTTTATTTTGTGCGCGATCCGCAACCATGGACTGAGCAAAACTGATGCTGGACGATGCACTCGTGCCTTTGTTCAGCTGATAGCGGCAGCTTGAGATGGTGGTTTCTGTGTCATATACGGAGGAGTTTGTGAACCAAAACAAGTTAACAACAACGATTCAAGGGATAAGTTCCGGATTTTTTAAGTTTGTCTTAAAACAGTACTTATTTGCCTACATGTATGTATATGTATGTAAATTTTCCTACTCTCCACACCGCAACTGAACGTTTTCACCCGGAACAAGACTACACTGGAAACAAGTCAAAGTGTTTTTCGGTGTTGTAAGCATTTATACGTCTGCGAGTTGGTGGTGGGATTTCTGCAGTATGTCACTGGGGTGAGTCTGTTCTCCAATGTAAGGGAAGTTTGTTTTGAAATGCAGATAGGCTGCACTTCACAAGGCTATACTACCTCAAACAAAACTGCAATAAACAAGCATTTCTGTACTTCTCTGTCTGCTTTTCAGAAGGATGGTAATACCAGTTTTATGTTATACTTAGAAAACATAAATAAGCATACTCAGGTTTTTAACATGACTTGCATTTACTGCCATAAGAACCTTATACAGCATACAAATATCGAAGACATTTTAAGTATCTCAACAATAACAATGTTGTATTTAACAGACAAAACCCGAAGTACATCCACAAGTTCAAAACAAACCCATACTAAAATTAACAGGTGTGGGGACCCTTCCTTCATCTTTTTCATAAAAATTATATATTGACTAGTTTTTCACTCATGTATGGATTTTTTCCTCCTACTTTTCCCTTTGTTTGCATATAAAACACAGACTTTCAGATCTTCGTTTTTGTTCTCTTTTTCTCCTTTTTTTTCGTCTTTAAATATACCTAGTGTCTAGCCTTGTACATGCAGATAAATGCACATTCACTGTTCATCTGTTCAGAAACCACTTAATTTCTTAGACATGTAAGTAAGGAAGTACAGGAAGATGATCGATTTTACGTCATGCACCCTTTAATAACCTCTAAATTGATTTCATTAATGCCTGCACACACCAAAGATCTGGTGAGTTACCAGATGGACTCATCACAGTTGCGGTCTGCGTCACCGTAACATTTTGTTTCATTTTTGGTGAGAAGCACGTCAGGGTCCACCATGGGGTGCAGTGTGGCAGAGCAATGTGTCATAGTATTCTTGTCTAGGTTTTTTGTTGGTGTACTTGTTTTAACATTCCATTAGGGCTGCAACAACGAATCGATAAAAATCGATTACTAAAAGCGTTGGCAATGAATTTCATAGTTGATTCGTTGCGACGTGGAGACATTTGATTATTTAAAAAAAATAAAATAAACTTTAGTTGAGCGCGGGGTGAACACACTCAGTCTCGCGCACTGATGCTAGCAGATTTCAGCGCCTCATAGACAGGGCGGAGCAAAAATAAAAAATAAAAAACGAGCGGAGGTAGAGGAAAGATACATGGCGGAGGCTGCTGGGTCTTAGTGCGCATCTCTTACTGGTATAATCAACATCC
>JAOVVA010000019.1:13822948-13838756 GCA_028565275.1 Leiocassis micropogon
ATAATAATAATAATAATAATAAATACAAGAAGTGAGCACTAAATGCCAGCTGTGGTATTTGTTTTCTGTCTCATGCCTATGCATACACAGACTCATTTGTTGTCTCTCTTAGTGTAGATAGTTTTTTGTTGTCATAAATGAATTATGATTATTTGTCTTAATTAACCAGTTTGTGTTGGCTTTTTTAATTCTTTAAATGAATGCCAATAATATAAATTGTCTGGTTTGCACAAAAGGTTATTAGTTATTTTAAATCTCTAACTTGGTGACCTAGCATCAGAATGTAGTTTTGTTAGAGACTGTATGTTACTCCTGTCTGTAGTACTTCTGTACATCACACTGAATAGACTCCAGCGAAATGCTGTAAACATAATGATTATAACTAATTAAACATTATATTCCATATATAAAACCGAGTAATCCAAATTGTAGTTAGTGTTCTAATGGATAAATGACACTGTCTGGAGGCGGATATGAATGTTTTTGAGAATTTAGATGATTCTGCAAATACCAAATTGTAATTACCAAATGCAACATCATTCATTTACATTATGAAAAGAATAATTCAGATCCAGCTTATGAAATGAGGCCCTATGTTAGTGTTTACTTGACAACAATTTAACAACAATTCAGATTGCTATAATCAGTCACACACACACTGGTCACACTCACACAGTGTAAAACAAGACACTATTAATTCACCAATCAGGCCCGGAGATTAGCGAATGATTCAGTTATACAACTCAATCCCTTCTCTTATCTCCCTTCCTCGTTTACGGCGTCCACTCTTACTTGCATGATGTGTAACAAGGTAGCAGACCTAAAAGACTAGTTCGTTTATTTGGTGGAGTTGGAGTAGCATGCCAAAAAATGTGCGTAAAATCTGATTTGAACTCAAGATTTTAGTTTCATTCACTTAAACTCTCACTTGCTCGGTCAAACTCCCACTCATGCAATCAAATTGTTTTTGCTCCCCCAACAAGTTTTCATACTCACTGTCTCTCCTGCATGCGCTCGATTTTACAACACTGTGCTCGCTTAGTTCCAGCCAATCAGAAGCTGGGGGGGGGGGCATTCTGATGAGCTGTACAGTATCTCCTCAATGTGCATGTGACATTTTCCATGGCATGTATCATTGTTAATATCGTTATTATTTTTATTAGCATATGGTGAAAGGATGCAAGGTGGCTTAGTGGTTAGCAAGGTTGCCTTGCACCGCCAGGGTCCGGGTTCGATTCCTGGCCAGGTTCGATTTGATTGCTTGGTGGGTTCAAAGACATGCAGATTAGGCTACTTGGTATTCTCAAATTGCCCGTGGTGTGTGTTTGAGTGCGTGTATGTGTGTGCGCCCTGCGACTGATTGGCACCCTATCCATGCGGTGTACCCCGCCTCGTGCCTTAAGTGTCTTGGCATAGGCTCCAGGCCCCTCGCGACCCTGAATACGGGATAAAGTGGTGTAGACGATGAATGAGTGAGCATATCATAAATATCTTGCTCAAAAACGCGCACGCACACCTAAAACAAAAATATACACTTTTGTTCAAACAGAGACAGGGATGCACAATTCTAATTGTGATATAACTTACTGTATTAATTAAATCTGACACGCTGACTCCTCTGAAAACCTTTGACAACATTACATTCTATACTGTACAGTATGTAGTTACTAATACTTAACAAAATCTAAGACATTTACCTTTATGCTGATAAAAAACAATTATGATATAAATGAATGCACGCGATGAAGAAGTACTGTATGCTGAGTGTTAACATTTTATTTAGGTTAAACAGCTTTTAACTTATTCACGGTACGGGTTCTAAAATAAGGAAAAGTGACTCTTTTGTTACAAGAGTGTCCCTTAGACAGCACGGTTTTGTTTTGTTTTTAACTTAAGTGCATTAGATGTTTTGGTTGTGAAAAAAGAGAGAGAAATGTTTGAACGAATGGTGATTTCAATTCCCATGGAGTAGAAAAATCGTGATTCACATTTTGGCAAGAATCATGCAGCCCTGGTCCAGAGGGAGGGACTTGTGAAAATTTTGAGGAGACACAAGGGAGATGCAGCCAGACACAAAAGTGATGAGAGGAACTGAAATAAGAAGCTAGCTTGCGTCAAAAACTGGTACTACATGTATTTCAGTAAGTATTTTTTAAAAAAAATCTATTTCCTTGCAGTCTCTTGATCAGATGAGGTGTAACATGTATTGCACTGGTTTTTAATACTTATACTACTTGGCACTGATATGCAACTTTGACGGAAAATGTTAATACTGTATTCAGATTTAGTAAAATAACACGCTTCCCTTGTGCAGTAGGCAGACTGATTTAAACTGATATGAAATTTCTCTTTTAGTCATAGCTCTTTTTTTGTTTTGTTTTCATTTTATCCCCCACCATTGAAATGCCATAATATTTTTTCCCATTTTATTAAACAGCCACCACCTACATTGGCATATAAGAATGAAGAACCACCTAGGTGTATCCTGACTCAATAAAGAGTATGGTTATTGGAGCTGGTGCTGGTCTGAAACACTGGAATGGTAGAATGACCAAAAACATACATTCCTTCAAGAAGTATAGGCATAGGTTTAATTTATTGTGCAGTCTAGGATGTATTGTCCACAAAACCCTGGGCAAATCATGCAGGAGAAGTGTAGTGCTTCATTGAAAAGACTCATAATCTTAAGTGAACACAACTCACCTCAGTGTAAATCAGCTTTCTTATCAAAAGAAGACATTTATTCTTATATACACCTCATACACACCATCCAAGCACTCCAAGTTCCCACAACTGCATCTCATAGCGTGCATCTCATGAAACTTGGAAGTCCATAATGGAAATTGATTGCATTCTTTAGGAGCATGACTAAGAATCAAACCAGAAAGAAATCAGTAGACTTGAGATCAATCCCTGCCATCTGTTATCACCCAAATGAGGACGGGTTCTCTGTTGAGTTCGGTTCCTCTCAAGGTTTCCTCCTATTGCCATCTCAGGGAGGTTTCCTTTGCCACCGGTGCCCTCGGCTTGTTCGTCAGGGACTAACCGATAATAATAATCCATACAGATTTTCTCAAACATTTCAAACTCATTTCCCTAATTTTCTTTTTAATCCTGTAAAGCTGCTTTGCGTCAACGACCATTATTAAAAGTGCCATATGAATTAAACTGAATCGACTTGAAATTAGGGTGTTGCCTTGGCCTCCAGGTTCCCTTGGTCGAGCATCTGTGGGATGTGCTAGACAAACAAGTCTAATGCATGGAGGCCCCAGGATCTCCTGCTAATATCTTAGTGCCAGATACCAGAACAAACCTTCACAAGTCTAGGAGGTGTGTCCTTTATGAATCTGACTTGTTTGTCTAGAACATACCACAAATTCTTGACCCTTGGAGAAATTAGCAGCAAGGTCAACACCTTGAACTGTTTTTCATGTTTCTGAGCAATTTTTGCAGCATGCCTTACCGTTCTCAGAGTCCACCGCCATTAGTGAATTGTGTTGCGATGAAGGGGTGTAATTGGTCTGCAACAGTGTTTGGGTAGATAATACATGTCAAAGTAACACCTACAATGTTTCCAAGAGGATCACACTGCCCCCCTGCCAGCTTCCCATGTGCATACTGGTGCCATCTTTTCCCCCGGTAAGCGAAGCACATGCACCTGGCCATGCACATGATGCTAAAGAAAATGTAAGGCATCAGTTCAGGTCACTCCCCCCAGTTCTGATCATCACATGCCTTTTGTAGATGCTTTCTGCAGTGGACAAGGGTCAGCATGGGCACACTGACCAGTCTGCACCACACAGCCACATATACAGCTGTGATGCACTGTGTTCCGACACCTTTCTGTTATAGCCAGCATCAACTTTTTCAGCGGTTTGTGCTTCATTAGCTCTTATGTGGGTTTAGAGCAGATGGGTTAGCCTTCATTCCCCACGTGGATCAGTGAGCCTTGGGCACCATTACCCTGTCGCCGGTTCACCATTTGTCTACACCACTTACACCACTTTTGGTAGGTACTAACCACAGCATACCAGAAACACACCAAAAGACCTGCTGTTTTTTGGAGATGCTCTGATATACCTGTCTAGCCGTTACAATTTGACCTGTCATGGCACTCGGATCATTACACCTGCTCTTTTTTTCCTGCATCCAATACATAATTACTGCAATTGATTAGTTACTACCTGCCTAATATATGCCACAATGTGGCAGGTGCCATTGTGACATGAAAATCAAGTTCTTCACTTTACCTATTAGTGGTTTTAAGGATATGCCTGTCCATTATGGTCTTTTGTAAATTATGGGCAGGTGTAAGGATCTGACACTTTTGTTCTTGGTTAATTTGCCACAAGCCTTATAATTTGTTAAATACAAGCCAAGTTTTTCTTTGCTAATCATTGGCAAAATTCTGCATATATAAAGAGAAACATAATAATTTTTGGTCTCATAAGACAAAAGCGGAGCATATTTGTTTCACTAATCAACTAATTCAGTGCGTGGCTTCAGATTTGAGCTGGACCCTTAGCTATTTGGCTGAAACCTGAGAGAAACTTGCAATACATGATTTTACAGACAGTAAAATTATCCCGTAAATTATTATTTTTGACTAAAATTGATTGTGAATGTAATTGCCAACAAATCTATGGTCAACATTATAGAAACTATTCTATAAAGAAATACAGATTTTAGATTAGGCTGATAATATGAAACACATAAAGTAAGAAGTTTAAAAAATCTTTCATCTCTAAAACCTGATTAATAATTGCTTTAAGATGTTGTTAGTCTTTCGTCTGCTCCCGTTGAGGGGTCACCACAGCGGACCAACTGATCCGCACAACAACTTGGCACAGGTTTTTACGCTGGATGCCCTTCCTGACGCATCCCCTTCCATTTTCTCTGGGTTTGGGACTGGCACTGCATCCAGTAGCTGGGGTTTTGGGCATTGGCTGGGAATCAAACCCGGCCTTTCTGATGGTAAACGAGAACACTACCACTGATAAATGTTCGCCTTTTGGAAAATTTCAATGCTTAAAACATCACACAATTAATAAACGGCAAACCTGAAGAAAGTAAATAAAACTTTAAACGATCTTTGCTCAGTTATAATAGTGCAGTAATTATCAGGCTTTGGGCGCCTTACTGTACATGTTTGCTGTAATACAGTTATATCATTGTGATTCGCAGATAGCCCATAAGAAGAAGCGTGGTCATTTCACCACACAGGTAATACAGCTTGCAGGACCTTTTTCCCAAGATATATGTAGGAAATGTATTCTTTGACAGGGATATCCTGCCTGTCTTCTCATTCCATGGGATTTACTGTAGCTTATCTGGTGTGCTGCTTTGGTCATCTCCCTTGCCTTCTAAGCCTTTTTATTGCTTTTTCTCTGCTATGAGTTGCTCTAGCTGTGTGCCAGCATCCATGTCATTGCAAACAAGCAGGAAATAGTGTACTTCGACATCAGACAGTTGTATAGCTGTCAATTTATCAAACGTACTTAAAATATGCTGGGGATTAGTTTATCTGGCCTAGATTTTCATCATGTGTTCTAATAATTCTAGTCGCTGCTTAAGACAAGTTATTATACATTCTGTAACCTACTCTGGATCCAGCAGACCTCAGCAGCTACCAACTGGTATCACTTCTCTCTTTTCTTTCTAAAATCATCGGGTGCACTGTCTACCATCAACAGGCTCTTTATCTCTAACAGCACAACCTCCAAGATCCTAACCAGTATGTCTTCAAAGCAGCACATTCCACAGATACTGCTCTTTTGGCAGTCATTGAGAAGCTACATGCTGCTAGATCAGCCAAATTGTCATGTGTTTTCATCCTGCTCGACCTTTTGGCACAGTTAACCACAAGACCCTCGTACATCCTTAGGAATCTTGGACTATGTGACATTGCATGGCAATGGTTTGCTCTCACCTTTGGCCATTGCATGCAACCTTAGGGTACCCATGGACAACCCTCCAGCACCCACTTACTTCAAAGCACACCTCAAAGTACACACTGGACCATGGCCCAATCCAATCCTCTAGCACTGCTAGGCTGGTACCATCATCTTTCAAGGAACAAGGAAAACCTGGATCAAAACTCTTCTCTGGTCTGCCACCTAGGTGGTAGAATAAACTTCCTCTTGGTGTCCGAATAGAGTCAGTAATTGGGGTAACCAGAAAGAATAAGGGGAAAAAAACACATCCCCAACAGTGTATTAGACTGATGGTACTGTTAATCAATAACATAGTGACTTAAAAGAAGGATGTATTTATTGATGGAGACTTCAGTAAGCAGCTCTGGTTAAGGGCGTCTGCCAAATGCTGTAAATATAAATGTAATGCAACTCTGGAGTCGTTGATGATATTTTTTAAAAAATCTCCCACACAACTCATGAAATCTTGCAAAACATCTGGTGAACAAATATCTAACCTCAAAGAATTGAATGAATATGAAGGTCGACTCGTGATAGCGGATTAATTCACTCCCCTGTTGTATCCCTGAAAGTAATACATCGTGATTGACAAAAAGCTTCTCTGCAGTAATAATATACATATTGATTCATAGCCTACAAATAAAGGTGTTATTAACACTTCACATAGCAGAGACTTTTTGAATATACATATTCCCCAAGATAGCAAGCAGGTAATCTCAAAATTTCCCATATTCACATGCATCTCTTTATAGCAAAATTACAAACATGATTTTGACCAGAGATATATGACTTTACCTAGTTGAGGTTTCAACATACTGTAAAAGGCAGCACTGGAACTCTTGTTGCCTTTTTACAAAATATTAGCCTACAAAAGACATAACCTAATCCAAGATTATTATATGTACAGTCATTTCTATCAAATGGGTTTCCAAGTATGGAGTATCGAAGAAAAATCTTCACCACATTCATGTTGGTATAGGAACAAAAAGTTTGGTATTGTGACAACATACATACATGTGAATTACAGTACATTAAAAATAAGTTTCTTTCATATTGAGTGTTGTAGAGTATTACTTCTACAACAGGTACTGTACATGTTAAAGTACAATAAAAGCCACTTTACTAAACATGTGTTTTATTTCTTGTCCAGAAAACCTCGTCTGAACTCCCAGCTTGTGGCGCAACAAGTAGCACAGCAGTACGCCACCCCTCCACCAGCTAAGAAAGACAGGAGAGAGCGCACAGAGCGAGACGACCACTACGACATAGACAATTCAGACTCGGACAGGCCAAGTGTAGACAACTCGGACTCGGACAGACTGGGCCCAGACAGCAGTCACTTGGACAGAGGACATACGCATAAAGACAGGAGACCAGAACGCCTTGGATTGGACAAGCATCAGCTAGTACAAACATCAGTGGAAAGGAGGCCTGAGAGAGCAGGTCTAAATCAGGAACTGCATAGAGAACTTCTGGATAAGGTTCATATGGACAAGGTTCATTTGGATAAGGTTCATATGGACAAGGTTCATTTGGATAAGGTTCATATGGACAAGGTTCATTTGGACAAGGTTCATATGGATAAGGTTCATATGGATAAGGTTCATTTAGACAAGGTTCACGTGGAAAAGGTTCACGTGGAAAAGGTTCACGTGGAAAAGGTTCACGTGGAGAAGGTTCACGTGGAGAAGGTTCACGTGGAGAAGGTTCACGTGGAGAAGGTTCACAGACCACACATGGAAAAAGACCACCATACAGGAGCATCTGGAACACAAGCAGCCGAGAAGGAGGACATGAAGAAAGGCAAAGTAGAGAAGGCAGTGGCAGAGAAGCACAAAGAGAGGGAGAAAGTGCTTGGTTCCAACAAAAAGCCCACTGCTAAGAAGATAAAGTAAGTGGCATCTTGCATGATTTCCAAATACAGCAAACGGCTTTGGGGGTGGGTGGAATGGGTCTAGACTGGTGAACGATACATAGTTTGTTTGAACTTTAAATTATTACTATAATTACTAATTATTGGCTTCTTGTTCCCAGGCCCAAGATTCTTAATAAAGGTCCTCCTAGTGAGAGAAGCAGCATGAAGTCTGGCAAATCAGCAACTAAGAGCAACAAATCAATTATTTCAAGGTAAGCTATAATGTGATAATATCTGATCATGTTTGCTTTCTGCTGCCTCTTGTGATACATAGCATCATGGGTGCACTATGTCTGCTGTTCCCAGGATCAGCTCCAACTCCACAGTGACCCTGATCAAGATAACAAGACTATTACAGATGATTGAATGAATGCTGCAATCACTATATTGCAATATGGAAATTTTTATTGCTAATCATCATTCCAGTCATGTAACTGGAAGTTATAATTGAATAATAACTGTAACATGGTGAGATCTAGAGCCTCATTGATACAGTGGCAGTATCTCTACCTGTGTCACATTAGACCTGGTGTTGAGTCCAAGAGGGGAATGAACGCCAGCCACAGAGGGTTGAGTCAGGATCTTTAGCATAAAACCTGTGCCGAATCAAATAAGTAGATCAGATGAAATGATCCCTAAAATCAGCAGCCAAAAGTGGAACAGCAACATGCTGAAATCTAGACTCGAACAACAGCAGTTCACTCCTAGCATTCAGTTAACATGGGATATAAACAGATTAGCTATAACATTAAATATAATGGGCACTTGTGGCTCAGTCGTAGGTGTTTCGCCTCCCATGCGGAAGGCCCGGGTTCGATTCTCAGCCAGTGCCCAAACCCCAGCCATTGGATGCGGTGCCGATCCCAAGCCTGGATAAAATGGGTGGGTTGCGTAAAAAATAAAAATCAACTTGTGCCAAGCTTGTATGTATGGGCTGGATGGTCCGCTGTGGCCGGGAGCAGCCAAAGAACCACCACCAACATCACAGGTGTACACAACTGCTGCTAAGGTGTGGGATATAATAAGCAGTATGTGAACAGTCAGTTCTCAAAGCTGATGTGTTGGAATCAGGAAAACAAGCTTTAAGAATCTAAGCTACTAAACAACAAGGGCTAGATTGCAATGGCCAGTGCACCTGAAAAATGTCAGGTCTTGTAGGGAAAATGTCAGGTCTTGGCAAATTAAGCAATTTTATTATATTTCAGTGGTACCTAACTGTAATAGAGGAATAATATAGCGTCCAAAGTATAATTTTCAGCCTTTGCTCTTTTGTCTTTCTGCAGGCCTAAACTGAAGAACATAGACCGAAGCTCAGCTCAGCAGTTGGCCATAACAGTGGGCAATGTTACGGTCATCATCACAGACTTTAAGGAGAAGACGCGCTCCTCCTCCACTTCCTCATCCACTGCCACTTCCAGCAGTGGCAGCTCCGAACAGCAACACCTTAGCTCCAGTTCGGAGAGTACGGACAGGGGGTCGTCCCGTGCCTCTACACCACGCAGAGACCTTACTTCTGGACACAATGAGCTCCTTTGAAGCTGCGGGAAGTCAGGAAATCGCAAACACATTGATAATGCACAGATAGAACCTTTACACTTAAAAGGATGAAGGATCATTATCATGCATGGGCACTGTTTCCATCTTGATATTTTACGGTGTGCCATGTGTTTCAATACTGTTTTTAACAGCAGCCACCTGAACTCCCCCACACAACTCAAAAGTGTGTATCACTTTGTCACACGTGTGTCACACTCGTGACCATTTGGAGCACAAGAGGAAGATGCTGTAGCACATCTTGGGTAAAGCTACGCTATATGGTCAAAAGTTTGTGGACACCTGACCACCACACCCATATGCATTCTTCCCCCAAACTGTTGCCACAAAGTTGGAATCACACAGTTGTATTGGATGTCTTTGTATGTCTTCACATTTAAATTTCCCCTCAGTGGTAATAAGGGGACCCAACTTGTTATGGCATGACGGTGCCTTTGTGCACAACACAAGGTTCATGAAGACATGGTTTGCCAAGTCTGGAGTGGAAGAACTCAAATGGCCTGCACAGAACCTGGACACTTTTGGAGTGACTTGGAGCACCAACTGCACACCAGTCCTTCTCACTTGACAATTCTTGACCTCACTTAATCCTCTTGTAGCTGAATGGGCACATCCCCACAGTAGATGTCTAGTGGAAAGCCTTCCCGGGAACCGTGGAGGTTATTTTGACTGCAAAGCGGGACTAAATCTGGGATGGCACGATCAACAAGTACATATGATTGTGATGGTCAGGTGTCCACCCATATTTGACCGTATAGTGTTTTCCTGATTTGTAGCAGTGTGTTTTCATTGAACTCTGTATAGTCATATAATCATACATGCTAGCAAGTTAGCCAAAGGTGTGCTAAATTTGAATTCTTATATATATGTACTAATGATATTGGATATTTTTGCTGTTTTGAAAAAGAAACTGTATAAGAAACTGTATTATCTAAACCTAAAGTCTAAAGTAAAGTTGTCTGGATTCCTTGGGCCTTCTAGGAGTAAAATAGCTTCTTTTTTTTTTTTTTCCTTTTTTAAATATTATCCAGTGAGAATAATGTACTTTAACAGCCCTTGATATGGTGACCGTGATTTTAGTTCTAAAAACAGTATTGAAATGCATGGATGGTTTTCACACTATTTCCCAGAGAGAACTGTAGAGTTAAATGTTGTGGAGTCAGAATTTTTACGTGTTAGAAATTGAAACCCGCTGTGTGTTTTGAGCCTTAGATCTCCAGTTTACATATTTGTTCTCTGTTACGAAAAATTGCCTGTATGATTCTCCGACACCGACGGTCCCCATACCACATTCTGACACTGTATAGGTCAGATAAAGGCGTCACAGTTATGAGGAAAAACATGTAGAACCTCCAAGGGAAGAACAAAGTGTGTACTTTTGATTTGTTAAATTAATGATTGTATTTATAAACTGTGATAAATAATCTTATACATGGCTGAACTGGAACTGCAAACATGAGCATATTTAAAGACTGTTGTTCTAGGTGCTAACATACATTAATCAAGGTGATGGATGGATTGGAAATGACTTATGAACAATTTGAGATGTGATCGAAGAATAATGTTTAATCTACTCATTTAGTAAAGGCCATATTTATATTGATAGAAATTATGTATTGTCAGTCTATCATCGATCGTAAATTCTACTCCTAAATGATGTTACCGAGCTTTTTACTTGCCACAAGGACACGTTCTCATCCAAGTCATTTCTGCCTCAAAGCATTATGAAACTGTTGATGTGATCTTTATAGATGAAATGTCTTTAATTAGTGTATTTATTTTGTGCAAGCAATTCTGTTCTTGTGTATGATCGGTAACCTTAATTTACTATGTAAAGATGGTTACATATAAGGAATACTTGTCATAATATAGATTAACACTATGTTTATCTGTGGTGTATTGAATATCTGGCACAGTTTCTTAGTTATTTTGGCATTTAATTCAAGTTGTGTGTTAAAACAGCAGTTATTGCAAACACTGTTTTTCTCAATGCTGCTTGTTTTTCTTTTTTTCCCCCCCTCATCTGCGCAGTCTGAAGTAAAATCTGCTTGACAAATTCTGCTTGTAGCATAGCTTTCATTTCAAATAAAGGAAATGCATTTGTTTAGTCGGGCGTCATTCATACTTTCTATTTATCGTGGCATCATCTCTTGCTTTCATCAGTATCCTACATTTTTATTTTGTTATTTAGGAGGCACCTTAAAATATGCCATTTAAGATGCAATAATACAAAGCATCTAAGGATTCTTAACCTAAAGAGCAGACAATTTCTGGATGCCAAAAAGTTATACTCCATTCCCCATTGAATTTTAACCTGACAAATTCACTTATCGCATCTATACTGGAGTCATCCCAGCTGTAAGATATTTATTCTCAAAGCCTTTCAAGTCTTGAAATGTGTTAATGGTATTTGTACCTGTTACAAAAAATAACGGAGTGGCTTAGTTGGCACCTCCAGGGTTCGATTCCCGCCGCTCTGTGCATGAAGTTTGCGTGTTCTCCACATGCTTGGTGGGTATCCCCCCACAGTCCAAAGAAATGCCAATTAGGCTAATTGGTGTTCCCTAATTGCCGTAGTGTGAGTGTGTATGTGTGTGCCCTGCGATGGATTGGCACCCTGTCCAGGGTGTACACCACCTCATGCCCCAAGTCTCCTGGGATATGCTCTAGGCCCCCGTGACCACCAAACTCGTTAAACCATGTCTTTATAGACCTTGTTTTGTATAAAAGGGCAGTCATGCTGGAACAGGAAAGGGGTGTAGGGTTGTGTCTCCTTTCTTGTGTTGTTTGCTTTAGTGCAACTTTTGAGACCACTTGGTTAACTTTTAAAATGTTTTGGGTCATTGTCTATCTTTTCTCAGCAATCTTATTATCATTAAATACAAGGGAACCAGGTCCATCAGCAGACAAACATTCTCATGCCATAAGATTTGGTGTATTGGATGCCTTTGGATTGCTGTGCCTTGCCAAAGGGTTCTTAAAACTTTTTCACATTTTGTCACATTACATCCACAAATAGTAACGTATTGTATTGGGATTTAATGCAGTAGGCCAACAAAAAGTGGCACATAATTGTGAAGTAAAGGAAAATGATATATGGTTTTCAAAATCTTTTACAAATAAAAATTCGGGGTTAGGGGTCTGGCTCTCATGAAGACCATCCCAGGAAGCAAGACCAAAACTTACCTCTGCTGCAGAGGAAAAGTTCATTTAGAGCCTTGGAAATGACCAATTATCAGCACCTCTGATTAGAGCTGTTGTGAAGGCTTTACAGAGCATAAGTAGCAGACACATTTCAATATCAACTGCTCGAAGGAGACTATTGCATATTATGGATGCCATCAGCATTGTTTTACAAGGTAGAAAGAAAGAAATATCAGGAAAGACCATGGAATTAGTGTACAAACTTTTGACTGTGTGTGTGTGTGTGTGTTGTTAACGTGTTAACTTTGTGGCCATAGCACACTATAGTAATATTGGGCTTGTTTTGAGCTTGTTTATGACGCTGTGGTTGCTTATTTATATTGCAACCATTTCTGACATTCCTAACTAAAACAACTCAGGTGGTAGAATCTGTCCACTGGAAAGAAAACCATAAAAAGTCCTGTTTGCAGTGAAAGAAGCTGCTCTGGTCAGATGAGATCAAAATGTAACTTTTGGACCTAAATGCAACTAACACTGCACATCACTCTGAACCACTCCCCACAGTGAAACATGGTGATGGTGGTGGCGGCATCATGTTGTGGGAATGCTGTTCTTTAGCAGTGACAGAAAAGCTGTTCAAAGTTCATGGGAAAATGGATGGAGCCAAGTACATGGCAATCCTAGATGAAACCCAGTCAAGTCTGCAAAAGACTTGAGACTGGGACAGAGATTTTCCTTCCAGCAGGACAACAACCCTAAACATTTAGCCAGAGCTACAATGGAAGGCTTTAGATCAAAGTATATTCATGCGTTAGAATGGCCCAGTGTTAGAATAGTTCAGACCTAAATCCAATTGGAAATCTGTGGCAAGTAAATTGCTGTTCACAGATGCTTTCCATCCAATCTGACTGAGCTTAAGCTATTTTGCAAAGAAAAATGGGCAAAAATTTCACTCTCTAGGTGTGCAAAGCGGACTTGCAGCTGTACATGCAGTGAAAGGTGGGTCTACAAAGTATTGACTGAATACAAATGCACACCACACTTTTCAGATATTTATTTGTAAAACATTTTGAAAACCATTCATCTTCTTTCCACTTCACAATTATGTGCTACTTTGTGTTGTTCTATCATATAAAATCCCAAATGAAATACATTTACGTTTGGGGATGTAACATAAGAAAATGTGGAAAAGTTCAACGGGTATAAATACTTTCGAAAGATGGTCTATGTGCAGTTTCTTTCTTTTTTTCCCCCTCCATAATCTTCTGATAATTTGATTTACCCTATTGAGATGGGCTGAAGAAGAGATTTTGGTTTTTCATTATAGCTCTTCTACCTCATGATACTAATCTGTTATGAAAGAATTATTGGAGCATGTGAAACATTCTCTTGTTAATGAAATTCTCCTCAATGAACACATATTCTGGACAAGTGTGTGCTTCTGGGTGTAGGGGACAAAGGGCCTCATGCAGCAACATTCTCTTATATTTATCCTAAACTGTCTCTGAATTTTCTGTAAGTGAAAAAGTTAAGAGAAGAATTAAGAGAAAATATAAGAAAAAAGAGAAGTCAATACCAGATGCACCAAACATTTTAAGCATTCCAATCTGCTCTTACCGAGTTGAGATGAATGATAAATCCCACTTGATGTTACATTGGAGGTGCATAAAAATGGAATAGGATAAGCATGTAATTAGCTTAGGTATTGCCCCTAAATTCCACACATGTGCAGGTGCATGTTGTGCAATATACATACTGGGCACAAATTGGAGAAAAGCCACCACAGAAAGGTAGTAAGTAGAACGAGAAGAAGAACTATAGCAGTTCTTTAAATTCGTTCTTTGAAGTACTTTAAACTAAACGTAAACAGACTAAAAGTGATCTTCCAGAGCATGAACCCTGGCATTATAGGTAAATGAAAAACACAGAAATAAATTGTAATCTGTGATGCTGTGAATGCCGTGCCAGCCGAGGGATGCACAGTTAAAGAAATGTAAAAAATTGTTTAATGGAACATGGAATGAGGGAATAACATGTGCCACCAATTTTGAATTTTATTAACAGTTGAACTGGATAGTGGTTTTCATAATTCCGTATTTCAGAGCGCTCATGGCAATGCAAAATGGCAGCCCAGAGCACAAGAGGTACACCCTGGATGAGTTGAGATGTTGATGCAAATTCACTACACATGGTACAAGCGCACACACATATACACACACTATGGGAAATTTTAAATCACCCTACTGTGCATGTCTTTGGTCTTTGTGGGAGGAAACCGGAATACCTAGAGGAAACCCATAACGCAAGAGAACATGCAAACTCCAGTCACAGGACCAAAGGTGAGATCCAAACCACCAACTCTGGAGGTGTGATGTGACAGTGCTAACTACTAAGGTACCATTAAATCAACAATATATGAAAGAAGAAAAATATTAACTATAACATGTTGCTGTGATTCCTCTCCTGCCAGTTTTGTTCTCTTGGACTCTTGGCCGTGGACGGCTGTGGCATGGTGAGAATTGGAACTTTGAACAGTGCAATATTAAAAGTGAAATATTAAATATTACTTTCAGATAAGGAGTATCGGTATGGTCATTTAAAAGGGGGGCCTTCTTATAAATGCCTCTGATGAATTTTACAAAATTTGTAAGTCACTTACTGTACACATCCCTTTTTCTGATATATTTGTCACATTATTTGTGCTACCCCATGTTTATTCCATTCTCCAAATTTTCACTTAGCCTTAAATGATATAAAAAATGCTTTGAGCATAGCCTTTTTGGATGTAAAGAGACTTACCTGTATATGCATATTATCTAACAATACAAAACTTTATACCTTGTTGTTCACCAGGGGAAATTTGTAGTGTAACTTACACGATTGGTAAAACACAGCCGATAAAAGCACATACTGTATCTAAGTGTTACACTCAATGTAACACTTTGTTGAGAGCTTAAATAGCTAAGAGTATGATGCACTTTTTAAAGCGTGCCCTTTTCCAGGTCATAGACCTGATGGTAAAAGAAGGAAGAGTGGGATGAGTTGGTGGGTGGGGTTGTGAGCTGTAGCAAGTGCTCTATGAGTCAGGGATTTATTGATGAGATCTAACAGGTTTTGGGTGGGCAGACCAATATTTTTGGATGAATTTGTTTCTTTGCGCAACTGTTAAAGGTAAGCAATAAAGAACAAGAGGCTGGACAACAGAGGTGGAAAGAGTAATAAACTTTTGTACTCAAGTACAAGTACTGTTACTTCAGTGAAA
>JAOVVA010000019.1:13838856-13867713 GCA_028565275.1 Leiocassis micropogon
GAAGTACAAGTAAAGTTACAATTATAAAAATCTACTCAAGTAAAAGTAAAAAGTAGCTCATTAAAAATTTACTCAGAGTAAAAGTTAGCGGATATAAATCTCAGACTAGTTGTTTTTAATTTAAGGAACACCTTTGCATAATAAAGCTGTTGCCTTTCTTGTGCTTAAAATCTAAATAGTCGCTTAAATATGGTGTGACGCTTTGTGCCGGATAGCCGAGGGAAAAAAGAGCTCAGAGCCAAGAATGACGTTCAGCACAAAACCTTTATCGGCCTCTTTCAGCGTCACAAAATTATAATACAAAACATAAAGTAAAAGTAAAGTAAAGAATAAAAGAATAGAGCGTTTCGGGGGTGAGCAGCAGACCTGAGCTCCTACTCTGTTCTCTTCTTCTTATGCACACACCTCTGCAGCACACACACTGGGGTAGGGGCGGCAACTCTTAAAAGGGCAACATACATACATACTGTACATACATACATAGTAGTGGCCGTTACAATGGTCAGGGGTTTGCTTCATAAGAATTTGATGGCAATTTGCTTTAAATCAGATGGCAATCAATCAATCAGTGCAGAGGTTTCCGGGGTGCAATTTTTTTCCTTTCCCGTTGCATTATTTTTTATTATTTTTCATATTTATTCATTTATTTTTTACTCAGTAGTGAATATGATTTCAAATGTAGCGAAGTACAATACTTCAAACAAAACATACTTAAATAAAAGTAAAATTACAGATTTTAAAAACTACTTTAAAAAGTACAAGTACACAAAAAAACTACTCAATTACAGTAATGTGAGTAAATGTAATTCATTACTTTCCACCTCTGCTGGACAATATAGTAGTAAAAGAAGTTAAGGTGAAACAGACAGAGCTCTGAGTTTGTGTATAACATAAAGTCCTTGCTAACGGTGTTTATGGATGTCAATGTCGATCATAACCATAATCATGGTTATTTGTCCGGAGTGATTCCAAGATATTTGACGAAGATGACCTGGTAAAAAGTTTTATGATTAATGCTAATAGGTGAGGGGCTATGGGCTGTGTGCTGTCCAGTAAACCAGGATTCATAATTACAATTTTTTTTTGTTTTAGTGACATTCAGAAGGAGATAGTTCTCTGTGCACTACTGTAACTCAGTTATTGTCATTAAGAGGCATCCGAGCATTTGAAATATGTGGTGATAGCTGAGGAGCCGGTGCGGTCATTTGTTTAAAGCAGGGGAACTGAATTAAAATGTAAAGCTTTGGTCAATAAAATTTAATTCAAGCGAGGTTTAAATTCTATGTTTGTCTATGTTCTATGATCTTGATATATGCAGTCATTCAAAATCTATAAAAATAAACAATTAAAAATTTTCATAGCCATTCAATAATATTTATTGAGAATTTTCAGTAACTACATTAAACAGGTGGACAGTTTGAACTTTGATGGCCTTGTATTTTTCCTTGTATTTGTATGGAATAAAAGCAACAATCTTTAATCAATCTTTACTGAGTCTTCATTTGCATGCTCCTGGGCTGTAAATGAATGTGAAATGACTGGTTGCTCTGTCATCCCAGGCGCTCGTTTGGTTTTATCTCATAGTGGCGCATCACATTATGCATAATTTTTAGGCTATGTTGAGTGACGCATATAGCCGGGCCTACCTCGAGGGAAAAAGCGCTAGATTACTGGTATGTTAATTATTCTCATTTATCATGCATCAGCACTGCGGTCCGCCATTTTGTGAGGCCTGGTGTGAAGTACATACAGAAAAGGGCTGAGCACACAACCCTGGGGGCTCCACTGTTGGTGGTGATAGTGGAGGATGTCACAGAGCTCACTCTAATGTTTTATAAATCTTTGCATAATGTTTTTCCCATGCATTATATATATATATATATATATATATATACTAGAGGTTCCCTGCGGCTCCACCAGCATGCGGATCCTGACGCCTATGTGCTACCATTACCTACAAACAGGTGCACAATCAACTTGCTGCCGCTCCTCACAATGCTCCAAAGTTTCTGGCGGCTTTACTTCTGCTTGATGTATGTGCTGTTGCTGTAGCCGAGTCGTAGTCTGATCCGGGATTTCATTAGCTATGAGCTAGGTCATTTTCGCCACTGTTACATTCTTTTCATCTTTTTCATGTTTTGGTTACACCAACCTTTTTAGTATAATGCTTTAACTATGGGCTAGACCTGACGTACCTGACTGGCTGCGTGCTACCATTACCTGCGAATGGTGTGTGCGGTCAAATCACTGCTGCTCCTCACGCTGTGACACGCTCACAGTATGTCATAAAAGGTGATGATGATGCCTACTCTTTTTATCCATTATTTACTCCATTTATCCCAATCCATTAGGTTGGTTACATTACCGCCAACTGTAGGTCTCATTCTCCCTTATCTTCCCAGCCTTCCTTAATGTCTAATGCTTCCTTCCCCGATCTTGTCTGGACTTGTTCTGTGACTTTGACTCTTTAACTGCTTTCTCTCTCAGTACCACTCAAGCATCTAGTTGGAGTTCTTTAGGTTGCATCACCGCCACTTATCGATCTCTCTCTCCTTTCCATTAAAGCTGACTTTCCAGTCCAGTCTTTCTCCAAAACAACATTAAATGCTTCCATTCCTAGTCAGTGACTCCACATTCTAAGAGTCTCTTAACATTGCTTTCTACTCTCCCTAACTCTTGGAGCTGCACAACCATATCTAGCCTCTCCTGCATATAGGGAGAGCAATACATGCTGGACAATCTCACTTTCATGGAATTCCTCACAGAGTCCCGTTGGGTGTTTACCTACTATAAATAGAGTGCTATTATGGTTGCTGTGTCTGCTAATTAATACTTCCTCTTTCAGAGTCTTCCCCCTCCTTATCACATCTACTTTCTCCTGTATTGAATGCAAATGTCTCGATTTTGGTTCATTATCCCACTTCTTTCGCCAACTTGTCTGCTCTCCCATTTCCCATGATATATTTCCCTATATTTCCCCTACTCTTATTATTCTTGAGTTAGCTAACAAGATGTTATACACCAGGTCTTGGGGGCTCCTGGCTGTAGCTGTACTAATGATTGTAAGTGTTGCTACTGAATAACTACGAATTACTAGCTGGCATAGCAGAAATTTAGAATATATAAATACCAATGTCATTGTGGGAAATGAGTATAAAATGTGTGACAAAATATGTATAAATCAAATTGATCAGATTGTCCCTGATGAGCCCCTGATATATATAGTTCTGTTTTAATGATAATATTTTACACATTATTATGTATCTGTAATATGTACAGGAACGCTTCTACAAAATGACAGTAGTTCAGTAATAGACTCTGACACAAAAACATTTTGCGGACAAACTATTCACAGAAAAAAAAAATCCCTGGACTTTGAACTAAGTCTTTCATCATTTCTTAGGCTAATGTTTTGAAATATTTCACATGCTTCTATTTTGAAACGCATTGTGCTACTTGTGACTCTGGACAGCGATCAGCTGCTCGCTTCACTCGGTGCCTCGGGCTTGTTTTCGGCGGTGACGCGGCGGAGCAGCCGGCCGAGCGGCAAATGAGTCAGCAGCGCCGAGAGCGTCGCTTTTCCCCATGAGGCACTAAAACTAGTTTTACTAGTGAAACTTTACGCTTTGGTTAACAGATTATCAGTGAAAATGGCAGTACCCGCAGCCCAGAATCTGCAGCTGAACGCGGGGAGGAGAAGCAGCCCTGTGAGCGCTTCTGAAAATAACATTCACATCGACGAGAGAGAACTGGAAAACATCACAAACAACGTCGAGGACGGCACTTCACTCCCACTACACTCTCCATGGACCTTCTGGCTCGATAGGTAGGATTATTACTACGCCGATATTAATTCATCCATACCCGTGTGTTTTAGTATTATTTTTTAATTTATTTCAGATTAAATTGTTGCCTGCCTCGTTCATGCTTCCTAACAAAGGCCCAGCTCTTTCTCCCAAGCGAGCCGCTGTTTACAACAGGCTCACTGATTTCAGCTTGTAACTCTTTTAAATGTGCATTTATAATGTACTCTTTGAGATAAATGTAGAATTTGTGTGAGGGTTTATAACGTAATGCAGACATATTCATGTTGGGCGGATTGTTTACAAAGACAACATAGCTTCGTGCTAGCACAAAGTTAGCCTGATAGCTAATCTCACTCACTGTGATGTTGTTAGCTAGCAACGTCAAAAAGTAGGTCGTCTCGCGCGTCAGCCGCTCGTGATGAGTGAATCCCAAACCGCAAACGAGTACACTAGATAGTGTGACATAGTGCTCTTATTGCTACTGGTACTGCGATATAATGGTGTTCTGTGTAGGGCTGTTTTGTGGTTTTGGACGGAGCCGAAATAGATTTTTTTTCTCTCGGCGTTCACCTTAAACTTCCTCAGTAATGAAATTAAACGTCAAGTTCATTTTATTTACTCAACAAAACCCCCCGAAAATCTAGCCTTCTTCTGAAAAAATTACTACCGTATTGAAGTGTATTATATTCTAGTTGAAGTATATTATTTTATAAGTAAATAACGCGGCACATTTTTTAATCACACAACACACATGATGGGTATATGATTGTACATAATTTATAATTCTGAAACTGCTCTGTTTTTTTTTGTACGTGTGGATTTAGTGATTGCAGAAACACATGTAGTTTAACCAAACTCTGGAACCTTTTATTGCATGCTGATTTAAATAACACATGAATGTAACCTGAAACCCAAATCAGGTGATGAGTGAGAGCTTAACCTAGTGTTACTGCAGACGTTTTAGCAACAAGGGTAAAGGTTGTTACATAGCAGAGGCTGAAGTCCTGTTTACACTTTGGATGAGCCAATAATAACTTTAAATTTATTTTGTTCTGCATCTTTTGGATATGTGTAGAGCATTACTACTTCTAGTTGCATTGATGGAAACGTGTAGGGCATGGCAATTCAGAATTAGTAAATGATGCTGATTAGCTGGTAACGTTGGTTAATGGGATTTAAAAAAATGCTTTTTATTCATTAAGTTTTTTTTCTGTGCTACTTTGTGACATTTGTTTTTATTTTACTTGCTTGAATCTTTGAGATCTTTTTTTAGAAGGCATTAATACAAACCCTGAAGAATATACAGTGCTATGCAAAATTCTTGATACCCCATGTGTCTTCAAATTAAATTAAATTATATGATGCAGAATAAACTAAAGAAATAGAAACAAATGATTGACTGTGGCAGGCTGCAAATACAGTTTTTAAAAAATTGGTTGTTTATATGTAACAACCTGAACCTTCTCATCTTAGCATTCAGCACCACTAGTAAACTAATCTCTGGCCTGATCAACTGTCATCTGCACCTGTTTCTCACTGGTTTGTGCCTTAAGTTAGAGGTTTTTTTTTTGTTTTTGTTTTTTTACGCTTTAATGATTCAGTATGTGGCTTAACAAACAAACAAAAAAATTCTCTAAGACTGGTCAGGTTCAGGGACTGGACTGAAAATGAGACAGTAAAAAAAAGTTCCTGAACTGTTCCTAAAGATGACATAGAAAATGTCTCTCTTATCCTATTCACGCGGAACTAGTATTACCTGAGGACCTTGTGTGATTTGTAATAATTGCGGCGGTTGTCTGTGATATTAATCCCGTGCGAATCGGCCATGTCTGTAATTTGTAAAATAAAAATTCCTCCGCAAAATTACCTACCATATTTCGCCGAACACAGAGGTCCTGCGATAATATTAGTCCAGTGCGAATCAGCATGTCTGTGAATTGGCCAGTATTTGGCGGAGTCGTATGTAAATTTTTTGTAAGGTTTTTGTTTCCTTTTTATCCATCGTTCGTGAAGAATGGAGGCTGCGTTGAAGTGCTTTAAAGTATAAAAAAGTATTTTGAGTGTTGACCTATAATGACATTTCCAAACAATAGCCAATCCAAAACAGTGCAGTATTAAGCAAGGAGGTTTATGTCATAATTTAAGGTTAATGTGTTACAGATAAATCAAGCATACAGCTTGAGCTATTGGATTTTAACCTGGTGAAATGTAAATGACACGGGTACGTTAACTATATTTGTTTATTTTTTTTAATCAATTTAACCAAAACTCTGATCTGAGGGGGTAATTTCTAAATCACGTGATTCCCCAGATAATACTTATCCTGTGCGAATAGTACATTTGGAAGCAAAATATAAGGCTTAAGGCTTTTGCAAAGTATTGTGTGTATTTTAAGAGCAACCATTGTCATCCTAAACCAATCAAGCTGTATATATCACTGCTGTTGTCATAAACTATTGTTGCATTTAACCTGCAACACATTTGCACTTATGTAAATTTCTTTTGTCATTGTCATCCACCCTAATAGGTGAAACGAGCAAAGATAGGTGAGTCTCGACCTGCGCAAGCCACCAAATTGATATACAAAAGTCTAAACTGAAGTCTAAATGCCAAGAAAAAGAATATCAGGAATTGGAAGGGGGACAAAACTTTAGAGGTTATAATTTCAGATTTGTTTTATTCCTTGATTTCAAACTCAACTATTCGATATGTTGCGATCAAAAACTTTTTGTTTTTAGTTCAGCACGTGACCCCATACGCATTATACATTTTTGGGTGATTGTTGCTTTTGGGTTTGTTTTTCAAGAGTATTGGTCAAGGGACTCAAGGTGAATGATTTATGTCATCATTTGAATTTGATAAATCTTGATGAATCTTGTTGCCTCTGACAGTAAACCAAGACTTGTAGATGGATTTTCCAACATGATAATCACCCCAGAAAGACATTACCATGAACACAAATTGTTTTGAGAAAATGTTAGTTACATGCTGATGCAATATTTGCATTAAATTCAAATAACACCATAGCGTGCTCACCTGGCATTGCAAGCTCACCCCCCGTTGAACCCTCCTTAGTCAAAAGATTGTTTGTCTGATCCACATTGTTGATATGACCTTCAGCGAATATCCCAGATTCAGCCACAAGGTCACCCGCGAGTTATCATGCCATCAGCTCATGCAAAGTACTGTAAGCATGTCTCCAGCTGAAATTTTCAGAGACACCTGTTAAAGTCAACATACTGTAGGTCAAGTCAACATACTGTAGTAGGGTCCTTGTGGGATTTGTACACAAGACCAGCTTGTGTACAAATCACACCAGGTTCTTACTGGATTATGATGAGCGGAGCTGCCTTGCCCCCTTTAGAAAGGCAGTAAAAAGCCTATGTGTCCCTGGAAAGATGGCATCTATCGTTCTGTGGTGCGCTGCAGTGGGTTGCTGAGTACACAATAATGTAGCAGGGTCCTAGGTTAGCAGTCCCTAAAGTAAAGTCAAGGAAGACACCAAGGCCATCTGCGTAGACCTTGAAATTATTCTTCATGCTAGGGAGGGGTACAAGGGTTGAAACTTGTATTGAGCATGTTATAATTTACATCTGTATTTTGGGATGTTTAGGTTTTGAAATCTGAAAGCTTGAATGGTGTTTCTAACCAAGCAACAGGTCTCCAACTACAATACCGTATTACATGGTCATCCTGCTAACCAAAACACTTGGATAATTTTTTTTTTTCTTGGTGACGTTGATTTGTTGGTGACATTCTTAATAAATGCAGTTTATTAATTTTAGCTGATTAGCTAATGTTAGCCAAATCAAGCAATTCTATTTCACACTAAAAACCTAAAAACAGTCTCCGTTTTCCTTGATAGTGAGAGGTTGCTCTTGACAGGTCAGAATTTATAGCAGCCGTGAGCTTTAGCAGAAATGTTAATATGGCCCAAATCTGAGCTTCAAGGGGAGCGTGTCTATAGCTATTTCTTTGTTGACTTGTATTTATTTTTTTGGGTGTTTATGCTGGAAGATGAAAAAAAATGCTAAAGAGATGCTTCCACCACCATGTTTCATCATGAGTAAGGTGTTCTTTTGGTGATAAGCTACCCTGGTTTTGCACTAAATATGCATATAATGGTTATGCCCAAAACGTTACCTTGGTCTCATCAACTGTAACATTTACCCACAAGAATGTGATAATTTATGTGTGCTTGTATATGGTTATTTAATAATAATAGTAATAATAAGAAGAAAAATGATGATAATGATAATGAAAATAGTAATGATTAGATAAAGCATCCCTGTTCCACTCTACATGATAGCTCATACTTGAAAAGAAATGCAGGGAGTGACCTGTCCTTTTTAGATATTCCTGCAGCCCCCTCAAAGTTCCCATATATTACTATTTCTTTAACAAGTTAAGGACTTTTAAGGTGATCATTTTCTTTTAATTTTTTTTCTTCATTACTAATAAATTCTAGCCTGATATCTAACATAAACCAGCTTGACAGGACGTCCGAGTTGAATTTTAAACTCTAAACTAAATATGCAATTACAATCCACTTATAATAAAGCAAACCATTATTTAAATCAACAGATAGATATTTTAATACAATTTAGTGATACTAGAGGCTGTCTGGTGCAATGCAAGTGTGTTCACTCTATTCTCTCGGTGGTGGCACTGGGATAGCAGATTGGCCGTGCTCTTTTAGGCAGCAGAATGGCATGCTTACTCTCCCACATCGATCATAGCGACACTAGTCGATCACGGGTGTCTGAGAGTGAATGCTATTAAATTAGGCAGAAGTTCGGAAGGGAAAAAACCAGAGCCAAAGAAAAAAATATATATTTTCATGCCTTCCTCACTGAGCATCCATTTGTCTGTTCATGTCTCTCTCTGTTCGAACATGTGTTGAAGATTTTCATTAAAAGTATTATCATTAACTTGCAGGTGAACTGATTAGCTTTTGATAATCTAATAAGAGGGTCAAGTTTACTTTAAGGTCAAATGATTCCATCCAGTTTGTTAAACAAAGACTTTACTTACTTCATGTTTGAGAACTCGACCCATTTTCATTGCTGTCTCCCAAAAGTTACCACCAGTCTGCCTGTCTGTCTCTCAGTCAATGACTGTTTGAGATTCTTGATAGCGTGATATCTCGAGTGGGTTCTTGAGAGATTATAGGCTTTATGTGAAATTATCATTGTAACAAGCGGATGAAATTAGACTTTACAATTGACCCGGGTAAACAGGGTGAAGGACCAGGCTACGTTTTTCAAGTCTTCAACCATCCAGTTTTGGTCAGTCTGTGCCCACTGCAGCCTCAGCTCTCTGTTCTTGGCTGACGGGAGTGGAACCTGACACGGTTTTCAGCTGTTCAGATACTCAACAGATTCGAGACGTTTGTGTGTTAAAATTCCAGTAGATCAGAAGGCATAGAAGTACTCGGAGACGCTCATCTGGCACCAACAATTATGCCACTGTCAAAATTCCTGGGATCACTGCTGGGATTTCCCCCATTCTGATGGTTGATTTGAGCATCACCTGAAGCTGCTCCTGTTGACGTTGAGTTCGACCTGTTTTAATTGGAATAAATGTAGCAATAACCACTTAAAAAAACAATTAGGAAAAAAAAAAGAATTTAAATCACTGACTTGAAAAACTTTTGCCAAATTAGGCTGAGGCACTGAGATGTCTAATAATTTGTCTAATAATTTCTGGTACAGACTAACTGTCTTTCCTAGTGTAAAACAAACATTACCCACACATACACATTTTCTGACATGTATAATATTCACACACCTATTTTTCTCCTCTCGATCATATACCGCAAAGCCAGTGGAATGTTGTGGATTTTTTCTTATGTAACTGTGCAAGAGTCACCGTTATTCATGATGTATGATCTGGCATTTACCTCACCGTTGACTTTTCACTAAACAGTTAGAACACTCTTTAGATATCCTCTTTACAGGTTTTCTGTCAAAACTAAAAAACAGGTTTTATATTAATTAGCCGTGATTAAATCCAGGAATAAATGTGGGGGAAATATTTTGTTCAGTTATTTCATTTGTAACTTTATTTTTAGAGAGTTTATTCAGTGCAGCATAGATTATTATGGAGATATATTGGACTGCGGCGCGGATGTGCACTTACTGTATGTTAATAATATTTTTGAGTGCAAGAGTGCCGATACTTACCTGGTTGCTTATAATTCCAAACTTCTCCAGATGGTAGCCTTTATATCAACTCGTACACCTTTCCTATTATATTTAACTCTCAACCTTATAGCACACAGATATAGCAGTTTTATGACCGCACTGATCAGACCGCATCTAATATCAACATAATGAGGATGGGTTCTCCACTGTTGAGTCTGGTTCCTCTTGAGGTTTATTTCTGTTGTTGTCTTAGGGAGTTTTTTCTTGCCACCGACGCCCCAGCTTGCTCATCAGGGACAAACGCAAATAATTTTAACTGATACTTTCTCTGATTTATTTCTTTTTTTCTAATTTCTGTCCATAATTTTCTTTATGTCTATAAAGCTGCTTTGGAACAATGCCCATTGCTAAAAGTGATTGAGTCAGTTGTTTTCCTTCACTACCTGCAAGTATTTTCTCTCTAACGATTAGGGGTGTAAGGATATGCCCAGGTCACGATACGGTACGTATCTCCATACTGTGTTCACGATACGATATGTATCACGATATTTTGAACAAAATTTAAAAATGAGACTGAAATTCAAATAACAGATTTATTTCAAAAACATTCATTTTCAAAAACAAATTTTAATAGCTTTCTTTGTTGTACATACAATACACATTTCAAGGTTTAATAAAAAAAATCTGTGTTCAAAATAACAACTGAATATGTCTTTCTGTCACTGAAAAAAATTGTTAAATTTAACATGAACTTAAAATTAAAGATACCTCAGAAAGAACTTCTTAAAGTAAAAAATAAATTAATTAATTAAATGGTGTTCTGTTTAACATAAACACTAGTGTTTGTTTAGGTTACTTACATGGCTTTCATGGGCACAAAGAGTGACAGGGTGGCGCTCTTTTTATCAGAGGACAGTGGTGGCTTTTTTTAGAGCTTTAGGTAGATTTACTATTTCTTCTGCATCAGTGATGTCGTTGCTATCCAGAGTATCGAGTTAACGGGCATTTTTGAGAGAAGCCGTTATAGCCGCTTGTTGCTCGAGATAACGTTCCAGCATATCCATGGAGCTGTTCTATCTCATTGCCACATCGATGATAAGCTTATGTGATGCGATCTCAAGCATCTTTTGCTTTTCCGTGAGCACAGCTGTGGCTTTTGGCACTGCGGTGAAAGAACTTTTCTTACGCGACCAAGCAATCGACTGACGCGAGGCACATTTAAACCTGCTTGCGATGCAAGACTCAATGTGTGCGCGAAACACTTAATATGCGGCGACAACTCGGCTTCTCTCACGCCCACCTCCATGTTGCGTGCAGTGCTATGAGGAGCCCTATCAAGCTCCCACTCTTGTACAGCCACTTTAAAAACTTCGGCTATGTTAGACCCAGTGTGCGACTTAAAAAGCGGGTCTGAAGCACTAAACTTTTCATTTCCCACTCCGTGGTAATAACATGCGCCGTGATTGTAATATAGCTCTGACAAGCCCGCGAAGTCCACCCGTCAGTTGTAATTGCCACATTCTCTGCTTTTTTCAGTATTTTTTTTTACCGTCGTCCTGTTGCATGACTGGAAAACCAAAATGCTGCCAGATGATGGACTTATAAGAAGACAGGGCATCTTCAATTTCGCTTTCAGTCGAACTCATGTTGCCCTACTAATGTTCAAGCGATTTCTGCTACTGCGATGAAAGCACACGCGACGCTGTTGCAGAGTAGGTCACGTCGGCAGCTCAACCAATCGGATTAAACTGCCGTCATATCGTAAATGTATCGCCAAAACTCTACGATACATATCGTAACATTTTTGCATCGCGAAATATCGTACTGCGATATATTGTTACACCCCTACTAACAATACCAAGAAAATACGTAATTTATAGTTGTTGATTTTAATATTTTTTTGCTTCATGTGTCCTAGGTCCTTACCAGGGACAACAGCAGCAGAGTGTGAATCTAATCTGAAAAAGATCTACACGGTACACACTGTTCAGGTAAGCAACATGAAATGGATACATTTATAAGGCAATTATCCTTAGTGTGAGTAAAATTAAATTACTGATCAGACAATGTGCTCTTTTATTACAAAATTGCAATAGACTTACCTGTATTATGTTTGGGGTTGAGGGATCGATTCCTACCTCGGTTCTGTGTGTGGAGTTTGCATGCCTTGGTGGGTTTCCTCTGGGTACTCTGGTTTCCTCCCAGATTAGGCTAATTGTTTTTTCCTGCCTGTAGTGTTTGTGTGTGTTTTGCTTCTATGCGTGCGAAGGATTATCACCCTGTCCCAGTGCATCGAGTGCCCTGTGTTACAGTAGGTCACAGGTCTTGCGTGGCTCTCTGTAGCAGTGTTTCCCCACACATTGTATTCTTGGTCGGGCCATCCAAGTATATTTGCCCACCCTGTATGATGCCATCTGTGATTGATTAACTAGTAGCAGACAGTTCCCTCTCGCACTACCGCTCCTATATCTGTTTATCTGTTCATAAGAAGGGCGTACTGAAGGTCGCACATGCTCTGCGGAGAAACACAGTTTTATGTGGTGAACAGTCTCTTCTTAAAAAACAAAACAAAAGGAAAAACAGGAAGACCCTAAAATTTCGAATGGCACAGATCCATGAGAGCAGCACAGCATTGGACCCAAAAAAAATGGATCTATGTGAAATTAATAGAAATAACAAAAAGAAAATCTAAATATTGTGTTTAAGGTAATATCCAGAGGAGTACTTTTGTGCTAGCAGGTAATGCTATAAAGTATATTTCACACCTGTGGGGAAAACCGTATAGAATAAAGTGGTATAGAGAACGAGTGAGTTCTTTATCTGTCACTATGATGCCAAAACAGTGCCAGTTGTAGTCAATTTAAATAAACCTTCCTGTTTACTGTTTGTATAGAGTTTTTGGAGTGTGTACAACAACATCCCTCCGGTGTCATGCCTCCCACTGAGGTGTAGCTACCACTTAATGCGAGGAGAAAGAAGACCACTATGGTAACGTTCCTGTAAATTTGAGATATTCTGCATGCTTCTCTTGTTGTTGTGGTTTCTCCTGGTTTTCTCTGCTCATTTAAAATCTTGTCTTTTTGTGTGTAACATGTAGGGAGGAGGAAAGTAATGCAAAGGGAGGTGTGTGGAAGATGAAAGTACCAAAGGAGAGCACAGTAAGTTCTTTTAACTGCTAAGTCTTATCTGTTGTGTGGGAGTCACTTTTTAAAGTGGAACAGTACACTTCTGTTCTTTCAGCCTATTAAATATTATACCCATGCTAATCACTCATCACACAATAATCTAAATTGTATTCCACAAATCCATAAGATTTTGCTTTTTTCATGTCCCCTTTTCCTCTTCTCTCTCCAGTTAGCCGTATGGAAAGAGTTACTGCTGGCTACTATCGGCGAACAGTTTACTGACTATTGTGCATCAGGTGAGTTTTATAACACAGACTAAATAAATGCAAAACATTGTTTGATGATTAGAGTCTAGGTGAAAATAATAAAGGATTTGGTTATGAAATAGGATTTATTTTTGTTTTTGTGAAACAACATTTAAAAGTTAATAAATTTTAATAACTAAACAGACATGTTTATACAAATATATTTTGTATATTTCAGTGCTCATAAAGCATGTGAATGGCTCAGGTGATATTCACAGGCTGTTTACATCCAAAAGTATTTGGACACCCCGATGTGTTTGCTGAACGTCCACTCCAGACATAATCCTTCATTGCTGTTATAATAACCCTTGTTTTTCTGGAAAGGTTTTCCACTAGATTCTGGCCATAGGGATTTCTTCATTCAGCAACAAGGGTGTTAGTGAGAAAAGGCACTGATGTTGGGTCAGAAGGCCTGTGGTGCACTCAAGCATCCTGGTTGCAGTGGGGTCAAGTCAAGGCTCTGTGCAGGACAGTCACATCCTTCCACTCCAACCTGGGCAGATAATTTTGTACACAGGGGCATTGTCATTCTCATGCAGGAACAGGTTTGGGCCTCTTCGTGTCAATAAAGGAGCCAGTTAACGCTACAGCATATAGAGACATTCTTCATACATGTGTGTGCTTTCAGCTTTGTTTTAGACCACATATGGATGGGATGGTCAGGTGTTCACAAATCTTTGGCCATATAGTATGTATTTTTAAGAAACTTAAATCATGAATGGCAAGGCTGAGAAACCTGAGTTACTCTCTGCGTATGGTTCTTCTATACTCGTGGGTGGGTACTGTCCGGGTTTTCTTTTACCATCAAAATAACTAAACCAAAAGGGAAAAAACAACCCTGTGCTCCTAGGTATGTGTGTGAGAATCTGTTATTGTGCATGGTCTTGTGATGGACTGGTGTCCCAACTAGGACGTATTGCTGCTTCACGCCCAATGTTCCCTGTGAGGTGTGGTGAAATGCATTATCAATTTTAAGTTACAAAAATCTGATTTGAGTCAAATTGAACTTCGAGTTCACAGATGCACACCTGTACTGTTTTACAGTGTGTTATGACATGCAAATTCCTTTTCTGTTTGAAAAAAGTAATGTTTTTCTCAAATTTTGTTTCCTTGTAGAAGATGAAGTTGTTGGTGTAAGTGTCAGTGTGCGAGACAGAGAGGACGTGGTCCAGGTCTGGAACGGAAATGCATCTTTTGCTAATGAGGCAAACATTTTAGGGAGAATCTACGAGCTCCTTCCCCAGATATCTTTTAAAGCAGTATTTTATAAACGTAAGTTACAAAAGCTAACTTTTTCTTCTACATTTTCATATGCGAATGTTAACCAATACAATATGCCCAGCAGTATGAGTATGTATTTATCTCATTTTCTGTTTATTCACTAGTATTTAAAACAATTACTTACATCTTCTGAGGGACACTACCTGAGCAAAATACTAAGAACTTATAATTTCTCTTTCAGCGCACGAGGAGCACCATGCATTTGAAGGTGGTCGTTCCCGACATTAGCAGACTTTGCACATTCGTCTCACTGTCTCGTTCTTCGACTGTCTGTAGAAAATGGACTGGAAAAAAAATTCTCACACCTGATCAGAAGTGTTTAACTGCTTTTCCTTGCAGGAACTGAAATAGATTATGTTACAGATCAGTTCCTATTTTAGGTATTTTAAACTTAAGCTGCAGAAAATCTTTGTGGCTAATCACTGAAATGTGGTCCTGGCTGAAAACTTTGTCACAAGACAATATTAGGCAATATCTATACAGTTCACATAAAAATGGAAAATGTTTTATCACAATAGATCAACGTTGCCAACTTAATTTTTCTTTCTTTTTTTTCCACTTAAATGTTACCCAGTGACATAATTGCTGCTTTTCCCTGTGTTATAAACATGACACTTCCTCAACCACAAACTTCTGTCGCCTCTTAGGTTAGAGAATAGTACCTGAGCTTTTATATGTTTTATGCAGACGTTGCACATTTTTTGAGATTTTTGCTTCAACCTGAGATGTAATCCACTTACTTTTTGTCTTTTTGTCTATTCTCATTCTTGTTTTTCCTTTTCAGGCACCTTTCTGTTAATTGAGTTTAAAATTAATTGTAACATTAATTCTAGTCTTTGTCAGTAGTCCTGTGTGGGAGTTTGGTGTGTAATGCAGTTAGAATATTTTATAGTTTGAAACAACTAATCTAGAACATGGACAATTTTGTAGTAATTTATGCACTTATTTAACAGCCCTCTCTTTAGCCATACTGTATGAATGCTGATGTTCTGAATTTAGTTTGGTGCATCATTAATCAAACTGACCAATACCTGTGTAAACATTCAAATGGATCGAATGGATGTGTTTATTTTTTCTGCACCAAAGAGATTTTTTTTCTTTTCCCTTTCTCTCAGCTCTCATGTTGTAAATTCTATACATGTGAAAGCACCACTCCTCATGTCTGATGTGATTTGTTTAGACGTGCACATTGGAAGCAACAGCTGCAGTCTTGCCATAAGTGTAGTCGAGTCTAATCAGTGTTTGCTGGTCTTTTCAGCCGTCCATCCAGTTTCTGATTGCCTTTGATTTTAGTGTTTTTTTTTTTGTTTTTTTTTACATTAATTTGTCAAATCCAAAAACTAACTACACGACGACCTAGGGCTAAATTCTGACCTGGGTCACTAATGTGAAAATGCACTGGAAGCACAATTGTTGGGTTGTCCTTCTAACGGGCACGTATGTGGAGGCAAACATGCGCATGCAGCTGACTTTTCAAATGTACTATAACTCTTTTTACGAAACACAAGTACAGAAATGGATATGTTTATTTTTTCATTCTTGTCGGTAAATTCAGGGCCCCCAGTCAGGATGCGAGACCTCAAACAGATTGTTAATCTTCTGGAATGGTGCCTTGTGTTCTCCCAGGGTTTCAGTCATAGAATATTCTGTTTTATCTTTATGTATTTAATCAGTTATAATGTAAAGTGATTTTTTTTTTTTTTTGCTTATAGGTTTTGAGATATTGAATAAAGATGCATTTTTGAGGACATTAAACAGTGTTATCTATTATTATTATTATTATTATTATTATTATCATCATATTTATGGTAGCACGGTGGCTTAGTGGTTATCACAGTCACCTTCCCACCTCCAGCAGGGTCCGGGTTTGATTTTTGCCTCGTGGTCTGTTTGCATGTTCTCCCAGTGGGTTTCCTCCTGGTACTCTGGTTTCCTCCAACAGTCCAAAGACATGCAGGTTAGGCTAATTGGCGGTTGGTGTGTGAATGCGTGTTGTGAATTGTGAACACTACAAGAGGCACTACAAGAGTGAATAAATACAATTGGCCTCCACAGTCCCTGGTTGGACTATAGAGGTTCCTAGATGGGTGGATGTCACGTTTATGTCACGGTGAAATGCTGTTGCTCATGTAACAGTGCACCACAAGGTGGCGACAAACACCTCGATAACCTCAGTCTGGGCTCAGTTTCCCGTCTTCACATCACATTTAAACTATTTTTCTAAAACAAGCTTTTTCATAATGAACTTTTTTTCAGCGTCCAAAATGCACATCTTTGATACCTGTGCATTTTAACCTGCCATCAAGTAGCACTGAAAAAGAAGCTAACTATGAAGCTAATGAAATTGATGGTATTAATATTGTTTTATTGGATTCCATTGACACGACACAGAGATGATATTAAAAATAAAAAAAAACGACAAAATTTTGACTCAGTCGATGCTTTCACTTTCTGCGATTCTCACTTAAGCAGGTGAAAATGATGACGTCACGTCCTGAACTTGAACAGAAACCCGGAGTGGATGTCAGTTGCTACGAAATAACGTTAGACAGACGATTAGCAATTCGAAATTGTGGGTTTATTTATTTAATAAACTATATATTAAAATTCCCCGAACAAATGTAAATCATGTGAGCTGGGTGAGTGTGTATAGTGTGTGTATAATGTGTGTGTGTATAGTTCCTGGAGCGGATGAACACATTTGTTTACATTGTAGTGCGTCCTGCTCTGCGCGAGCGCGGTTTCAGTAGCGCGAGGCAGCGCGAGCTGCGTGTGAAGCCGTTCCTGCCGCTCCTGCGACTCAATTCTCTCTTCGGCAAAGTTTTCCGTTAAACGAACTCAATTCCGGTGAGTCCGTACAGGTCTCCTGCTCCGTCTTACAGCCTTTGTTTCCGGGTTTAAACCTGTATTTGAAGCGTGTCTGCCTGTCCGCCCCGGTGTGTTTGTGTGTGTGTTTGTGTGTGTGTGTTGGCTGTGAGCTAAGCTAGCCGAGTGTACATTGTTAGCAGAACTAGCCCATACAGAGTGCTCACGCGCCGCTCCTTCACACTGATATTGAAGTTGGAGTGCTGAATAAGGTCTCCTTAACAGCGTTATAAGGCTTCATAGTGCGTGTGTCCGGCTTTTCCATACAGCTCAGAAGTGCTGCCTAACTTCTGCGTCCTGTACTAGAGAACAGCTCAAGCCAAACAGTTTGGAAGTTAGCTAGCTTACTTGTGCTGAGTTGTGTTTGTGTGGATAATGGGACAGACCTCATGTATGTTAGTGTACAGTAACTCACTGGTCGGTTAGTCACTAGAATCATTTATGGACAGATTTTTTTTGGGGAAAAAAAAGCTCTTTTAATATTTTCAGTTAGTAGTAGATTGTTATTAAGCTTCTCCACAGCTCACTATTCTTTTTCTTCTTCTTCTTCTTCTACTTCATTATGATTAACATGACCTTGGCATATTCACCAAAATATAATGCTGGTCAAAATTTCAGGTCTGTTTTTAATAAAATACTGTTAACAACTAGTACAAAAACAGTTTTACAGCTATCCGAATATATCTAGATTTAAATTTAGATTATGGTGACAGTTCTGAGAAAAAAAAAAGCTCTGAGTCGTCATTAGGAAGAACCCTGTAGCCCTTAAAGCTCTGAACATTTCAGCCATTGTTTATTCATTTATTTTTTTTATTTATAATAATCATATATATAGCTGGCGGTACAGTGGTGTAGTGGTTAGCGCTGTCGCCTTGCACCTCCCGGGTCGGGGTTCGATTTCTGCCTCTGTGTGTATGGAGTTTGCATGTTTTCCCTGTGCTTGGTGCGATTCCCATATGTACTCCCACCGTCCAAAGACATGCAGATTAGGCTAATTGGCGTTCCCAAATTGCCTAAATTAGCGTGAGTGTGTGTGTATATGTGTGTGTGCCCGGCGATGGATTGGCACCCTGTCCAGGGTGTACCCCGCCTTGTGCCCAGTCTTTTGGGGTAGGTAGGTAGCATTAAGCGGTAATGACGATGAGTGAGATGATATATCGGGTTCAGGATTGTGCAGTATAGAGAGACGCATCACATCAGTAAAGAAGTAGCAAAGATACACATGATCACATGTTTTTACTGTTGTTTTCGGTTGTTTCTATGACCAAAAAAAATGATTAATAATGTGATAGTTTTGGTTTTGAGAGTTCCAGATTTTTTGCAACTTCATTCCTGTTTTCTGGTACTCACATATCTGAGAACCCAAATACACAGTTTGATTTCAGAAGCCTCCCTGTTAACATACATTGTCCATACAAGTCCATATAAGCACCTTTTTTTTCTTTAATCATCATTGACCTCTGTCGGGCTTAGTGGTTAGCACTGTTGCATTGCACCTCCAGGGTCCGGTTTGATTCCCAGCCAGGTTCGATTCCCGCCTCTGTTTGCATGTTCTCCCTCGCGCTTGGTGGATTTCCTCTGGGTACTCCGGTTTCCTCCCACAGTCCAAAGACATGCAGATTAGGCTAATTGGCATTCCTAAATTGCCCATACTGTGTAAATGAGTGTGTATATGTGTGTGCCCTGCGATGGATTGGCACCCGGTTCAGGGTGTTCCCCGTCTTGTGCCTCAAGTCTCCTTGGATATTTTCCAGGTCCCTACGACCCTGTTATACAGGACTAAGCGGTAGAGACGATGAGTAAATGAGTGAGTGATTGAGGGGCCTATGCTGTGTTGCCGGCACTTATCCCTCCCGCTTGAGCTTTAAGGGTTTAAAAGAGCCAGCCTGAAAGGGAATCCTTCCTCATCTGGGTGACACCCAGATCTTGTGATGAAAAGATAATCAGTATAATCATAGTAAAGTTGAGTAAAGTTTTAGTTTAAAGTTGACAACATCCAGATGAAGTTATAAAGTGTAGAATAAATGAGACTCCAAACAGAGGGTGAGAGGGTGTCAGGGTGGGCCCGGCTGTCTGTCTGATCAGACAGCAGGAGTGACACGATATCATCATAATCATAACAATAAGAATAATAAGGTTGATGAGAGGTTTATCTGTTCCAGGGAAATGCAGCCGATAGGCTTTCTTTCTTTCAACGTTGTGGTGTTATACTGCCAAGTAAAGTAGTAAGTGTCCAGCTACCACTTTCTGAAACACAGACTGAGCTGGTCAAACTGGTAGGTATCTTTTGGTAAGTGCTGATGATGAGCAAGGAAACAGGTTCTGAATGACTTAACCAGGGCTGCATGACCTGATCCAAAAAAATTTTTTTTTAACACGCGTTGCGATTGCAATTTAAACTGCAATATTTAATTATTAAAACGTACCATTTTGCATTCATATATATTTATATTTATATATCGGGTCAAACAGCAAATAATTGGACTAATGATTAAATTATGAGGATGTTTGCCAATATTTATCACCTCATATACTTAAATTATTGACAAACACTAAACAAATTCCAGACTATGCGTATATGACCTGTAATAACCTGCAGCCTTTTGTGATTAAAATAATTGCATCAAAAGTCCATACTGCAGTTTCAGCTGTTATGCAACTCATTGTCCAGCACTACTACTAACACTTATAGAAAAGTTATATTAAAGAAAAAACTCAACAGTAAGGTATTCAAAAAGGTCAGTTATGTGATTGGACTCTGAGTTGGGCAGCTCACAAGTGGGTCAGGCCAAACCATTTTTTTATTTTTATTTATTTTTTTTTAAAACAGGGATGTACTAATCCAAAGTTGTTTTTTTTTTGTTTTTTTTGTCCAAATCCAAGAGATCCACTTAAACCTTAACTGCTAAGATCATATTCCAGCTTGTTCCTGAATGACTTTGGATAAAATTGTCTTCCAGATGATTAAAAGCATCGACTCTGGTTTAAAACAACTCCTCTGTGTCTGAATGGCCGTGAACCAGGTGTTGCATCGCCTGAGGGCCCGAGAGCACTTTGATGCAATTGTTTCAGAGATTACTCCTTTCAGCATAGATATTTTTTAACCCAACATTTAAGGTGGTGCAGCTTTTTGCTGGTGTTTTTGGATCATATAAAAAAAAAAGTGTGTCATCTGTATGTGCATATGGCAGCTGTTTATTAAAGATCCTGTACGGACAAGGTGCTTGCAGTTACACGTTTCGAGGTATTACGTTCAATCCTACATTAAGGAGACACTAGACATGATGTTTGCATGGTAGTTTAGTTAAAATGCTTCACTCACTGGAGCTGAAGCCAACATTAGTTGCTAGTTGTTTAAGGGTATGACTTCAGAGCATGTGTGCGGAGAGTGTTTGACAGCTTGACAGACTGCGTATTGTTTGCTTATTAAGGGAGTGTTTGATTTCACAGTGTTTCCTGTGTGTGTGTGTGTGTGTGTGTGTGTGTGTATGTGTGTGATTGTGGTGTGGGGGTAGTGGTTTGACCATGCAGGTCTGATTGTGTTATAACGTGCATGTGCAGGTTGTCTGTTAAAAACTTTCCTGCTTGTGTCCTCGCTTAAAATATATTTATTCAGATTAGACTGCTTCTTGCAGAAAATAAGATTTTTGCATTGTTTTAAAAAAAAAAAAAAAAAAAAAAAAATCCAAAGCCCAGATGTGATAGTATAATGACGATAACGAACATTCATGCAGACACAAATGAATGTGTGAATTCCTGCATGAGGGAAAACTCAACCGCAGTCCTTGACATTGTATACGAGGTTGCACGTTGCGTTTGTGAACTCGTGCAGCAGGTCAGCAAGTTGTTGGCCAACATTAATTTATAAACTGTTTGGGTTTGCTTCACATGACACACAAGTGATTATTCGGATATTTCGGATATATTGTCTTTTGAAGATTTTCTGGTTTAACTGCGAGGTGACCGTGTGTTGTTCCCACGGGAGAGTTATACTGCAGCTTTGCACTGCACTTTTGTATGCCTGGTTTATAATCAATGTATCCACTTACCGTACCTTTGCGTTCACGATTCTGATTCTGGAGAAGATAGTCTCACATCTGCTCATGCCGGACAATCCGTTTAGGTGAAGGCAGCGTAAAAGCGCAGTGCGTCAGACAGAGGAATTCAGAATGAAAAATACACGCTCTAGTTACATTGAGGTGTGTCACACCACCGCAACGCATATTTTGTTTAAATATACATACCAAATAAAAACTTTCGTTTTGCAAAATTCAAAAGCAAGTCAACCTCATGAGCTTGTTTGTCCGCATGGCAGCTAAGAACATAAAGAAAATACTCCGGCTACTGGCTTGTCCGACATAGACGTGCATTTCTAACACTTAAAGTACATGTTGGAATTAAAACCAGAGGGCAGTAAATATGAGCTCAGCGTAGTTTGAGCAAGAAATCTAACAGCAACTACGTTTACATGGACTGCATTTCTTTAATCTGATTGAGATGTTGCCGATTAGAGATTTCAGCTTAACTGTTTATACAGACACTGATACGATAAGATGTGCGTTTACGTGGTTAATCAGAATATAGCTTTTGACATGGGTGAGCTGGTTCTGGCCGCTTTGTGGCATTTAGTTCGACAGAAAAAAAATTATCGAAAAAGAAGTATTTTACTCTAGCTGTAAGGTTACCTTAGGCTTTCCATCTTTTCTGTGTTATAATTGGCTAACAAAATTCAGTCTTACCTATTATTTGTTAGTTGCTTTACTAGGTATAAAATGATGAACTATTCAGTGCCTCTTCCTCAGCCTGGCCCGGTGGATAACAGGAAATTGAGGTGGGATGGTGTTTTCTCACAGAGGAATTAAAATTACATTTAAATGAAAATTTCCTTCCCAGTAAAGTGTCCCGTCACCCAATGTTACCCTGACGTTGGGCAAACATGTTTAGAGAGAATATACAATCAGAAGGAAACAATCAGATCAAATGTTCACATTGGCTAATATTTACCTGTTAAACGGATTAACAAAGGTTTACACGACCCCTCTCACTCCGAATGAAAATGCATTCCAGTCGGGTCGGGTCGGGTCAGACTGTTCTGATTGAGTGTTTACATGATGCACTTTTATTTCAGTTATCAGTGGAATATTAGAGTCCATGTAAACGCACTCAGTGATGCACATCATTTAGCATCCATATTAAATGAGCTGAGAATAAGGAATAACAAGATCGTACCGGGTCATGTGATCTCGTCAGATCCAGGGAGCAATAACATAGATAATCGTCAACCTCTGTACAGGATGTCTTTTTGGCTGTTATTCTATATAATTATTTGTAATTATATAAATTATATAAAATACTCCTTATTTGTACGTTTCAAAATTTTTTTTATTACTGTCCAATAAAATCAAAAATACTTAAGAGCAAAAGTGGAAGGAGAAAAAAAGGATTTGTACACATCCACATTGAACATAAGACGTTTGTACATTTAGAGATGTGAATCATCGATAGGCTTTAATTCAATTCAGTTTTTTCGACATCATGCTTCTTTTTTTATTCAGTTTGGTTGAGTAGCACTAATGTTCATTGTTTGAATTGTCTAAATTAGCTATATTTCTTAGAGGTTTGAAGCATTCTATAATAAAAGAATAAAGTTTCTATAAGTTTCGAATAATCATTGAAATCCAGTGTTGTTGATTGTTTAAATGTAATATCCCTTACAAATCTTTTTCTATCAGTCTTCTGCTCTATACTCCAGTCCAGTAGGTGATGCACCAATTGCACATCGCACAAAAATTCAAAAGCAGAAGAAGAAACACTCTTGCAAAATAGCAGTATTTGCAAGACTGAAGCGGTTTGTATTTTCTGCAAAAGCTGCGGTTTATTTTTTGAGGAATTCATTCAACTTTTGAAGTTGACCTGAATAATTAAATAAAAAAAAGAGAATTGATTCAGAATCAAAAACTGTCCCATTAATTAATTAACTGAAATGATCACCAAAAGATCGATTAAATTGCATAACTCTAGTAGATAATAAATGCATAAACTATTAAAAGGATGTATAGAAATTGCTATACACAAGATATAGAAACAGTTAATCGGTGTTTGGCTCAAACACCCTGAGACATTGTTATTGTGTTCAAGCTTGTTTTCCTCCTACAGAACACTGGTTTAAAATGATTTGTAGTTACACCTGCTACTTTTGTCACCTGCCCAGAAGAAAATAACAGTGTGTCTGTAATATGTAACAACATGCAAAACGTTTTTGAGACGGGTATAAGCTTATCCTGTGTTTGGCTTTTCATCTTAATGATCTTTTGCGTAACCCTCTTGGCAGAGGCACCCAGGTTGTGTGCTGAAGTATTCTGGTTCGTTGTGAATTCATGATCGGTCCTCAACCACGAAACACCAATCAGCCACACAGAGCCCCGCCGATCCACATCTATACGTTACAGCAAGTTACTTGCATGCCGTTCCTAGTTTGTAGTCCATTTTATTGCTGAATCTGTCTGATGCGCGTGACCACAAAGTCACAGTGCTGTTTGTGAGTGTGAAACTCTCTCAGGACGAGCTCTATTTTTTCTCTTTTTTTTTAATCTTTTTTTGGAACATCTTTATAAACAGCTTTGTTTTTATGAAAGTGAAAGTTTTGCAGCTGATTTTGAAACTCGTCAACCACAAGAATCAGCTAAAGTCTGTAGTTGTAAACATGATGGCAGTGAACGTGAATGACCTTGAATGTTTGATGGACAGACTGAGATTAAAACTAGCCTTGCTGCATCTTTATCATCCTATTTTACTTCACAATGGATCAAAAATAGTAAAGTTCAGCCAGAATGTTATGTTAGAATATCTGCTCTCCTTTGTGTTGTTGAGAAGCATCCTGCTTGTCTGTGGAATAAGTAAAAGACAACAGTCGCATTCTCTCAGACTTTTTTCGTGACCTTTATGAAAACGGATAAGCTGCAGAGAAGTTGCAGCCATGTGTGACATTATAGCTATTGTTCTGAAAGCATGCCAAAATACATTTAATGCTGTTTCTTATACTATAGTTTATACCTGCATCAACTGGAGGATGTTAGAGGTTTCACAAAATATGGAAACTATAATAATAATGGAATATAATAATAATGGAAAAAACAAATCTATATACTTAACTTCTATGAACAACTACAGGTGATAAGACAAACACAATAGTTTAGTATTCCCCAACCCTTCCAAAAAAAAAGTAAACCATCATTCTGAACCACCCAAGTGGGTAAAATAAGTGCACCCTTATACTTACACAATCATTAAGAGAGTAATTAGCTGCCAAGTGTTAATGAATAAATGCACAATGTTAGTTAACGAGTAGTTTGATGTTCTTGAGCGCTCAAGTATGACTCTAAATCATGCGAAGAAAAGCGAGTACATTAGCTGTGACCTCAGCACAGCAACTCTTGCTGCTTGTCAGTCTGGGAAAGCTTATAAGGCTATAACTATTTAAAAACTCACCGTTTAACATCATTTATAAATGGAGTACCTTCAATACAGTTGCCAGTCTTTCCACAAGTGGGAGTCCCAACAAATTACTCCAAGATCATTTAATGCTTAGAGATAAAAAAAAGAAATGTTGAAGAACTTTATCATGTGACCAACAGACTTCAGTAAGCCTAATAAATGTTTATTTTTCTCGACAGCACGGAAAAAGAAAAAAGTGGGGAGAAATATTGCTCTCATGGAAGAGTGGTTGGGGATAAGAATATAGAGCACAAATTACATCTAAACAAATTAAAAAAAAGTTCAGGAAAAACGTCCATTCCATATAAGACCGCATATGACTACAAACATCCCAGGGCAATTGACAGGCATGCTGGCGTATGGATGCCGATTTTGGGTTTGTTTTGCAGCCATAGGACTTCGGGAACTCGCAGTCATTGAGAAAACAATGAACTCCACTGTATACCAGAATATTACAGAGACGGATACTTTCATCAGCTTAATCTCAGCTGAAATTGAGTCTTCCAGCAGGACATTGATCCCGAGTCCACTTGGAATGGCCAAATCTAGACCTCAACCCTGTTGAGATGCTGTAGCGGGATCTTATGAGAGCTGTGCATAAACGAATACCTTTTTAAATATCAGTGGATTCAAGCAACATTTTAAAGAAGAGTAGGCCAAAATAACTTTAAAATGATGTGATGACTTCCTACAGAAAATGCTCTACTTAAAGCTAATGTTGCTGAAGGCGGTTTCATGTTACAGAATTATAGGGTGTATGTATTCTTCAAAATTGGTTTCTGATCGTTCATAACCTTACCAAGTGTTGCATGATGTAAAAAAAATACCATGAAACTAGAGTTTTAAAAATGGTACAACACAGGCGTGATAAATATCTAATCGCACCGTTGCTTTAATTATTTGAATGTCTGTTTGAGCTTGTTAACATTAACAGTGTTGAGCGAACAATGGAGACACAGAGAGAGCGAGAGCAGATAATTTTTTGCATTTTGTTCAGAGACTAGGCTTGAAGAGATGGCAGCAGTAAAAGTGAAAACATGGAGATGTTTTTGCTATGAACTGGAAAAAAAAACAGGCAAGCCCCTTCACACAGCAGTACCGCTGTGCACACAGTGTGTCTCAGGACATGTGAGATCTTTCTAAATATCTGTCCCAATCAAGCGGCTTGGTCGAAGTTGTACTTGGTAGAAGAATAGTTCACGCCCCTTTTACATCCATCGAAGAAAAACAGCATAATCAGCAAAAAGCCTCTGTTCACGTATTCGTACATACTGTTTCTCTGTTACGTATTTGCGTAGTGCTGACAGTGTCCTCCGTGATGTTGTATGCAAATGTCTGTGTCAGGGACGCTGTCACCTAACTGCGGAGAGACTTTTCTGTCATGCGTATACCCCAGGGTAGCAAAAGTCATTACAAGAACTCCTGTACCCACAACAGAGACGAGTTCATCTGCACGTGCTTGTCTATATACTGTAGTAAAGTCACATGGGATGATTTTTATTAATTGTTTTTATAAAGAGAGAGATGTGACCGCTGCGCAGCTAATGCTTTATACACACTCTGTAAAGACAGCACTGGAATCAGGATTTTCTTTTTTTGTGGAACGTTAGCAGTATGACCTAATCTAGTCCTAGATATTATCTGTGTGTGTGTGTGTGTGTGTGTGTGTGTGTGTGTGTGTGTAAATGATCAGACTGCTCTCCGCGCAGTGGTGTACTAGGTGTCCTGGTGCTGTTCTCTAGTGGCATGCCTCGACTTTAAGTCGTGGTGCATTGGATTTTCTTTGGGATCAAACCAGACAGGCTTGCATAAATACGCTGACTTATTTGCTTTTGTCCACAGTTTTGCTGGGGCATTGTGGAGACTGCCTCCCAAAAAATCCAAACCCAATCATCCAATCTGTGGAAACATTTAGTGAAATGGTGCTGTGAATTAATTAAGGATTATTGGACTTATTAGCACATTTTCATTCAAGACACATTTATCTTTTCTGAGCTAATGTTTATAACACCCTTACCTGTTAGGTTGTAAACAGTTGTATTTCACTCTCGCTTTTGTCACAGAACACAACTCTGGAAGTAACTGGCGAGCGAACAAGACGCTGAAAAGACCAAGAGATATGCTGCTAAGCTCATTTACTAAGAGAGAAACACTGCAAGCTAGCACACAAAACTTACCCTTACTTTCATTTGCTGACATTAAACCATTAAACTAGAGGAGAAAACACAATCTGCTCTGATTGCTCTTCCTGCAGTTTACCCTCATGCCGATTTATTTATTTTTTTAAATTGTTGTGTTTGTGACCAGACGGCAGAATAATAGTTCTAGTTCAGTCTCTCATCAACAGTATCAACTCTCAGCACGTTTACATGACTTTAGAGTACCTGACTTCTAAAATAAAAGTAACGACGTGTGTTACTTTTATAGATGTAACTGTGAATGTTATAAATGTAAATGTGAGACTAGCACTCACAAATAATGCAGTTGGGAGTCGAGCAATTCCCCGGGCTAGAAATAAGCCCAGGTGCTCTGCGCGTTCTCCACAGGGGGCGCCTAAGCCTATCCCAGGGTGCTTGGGGCACGAGGCGGGGCACACCCAGGACACTACGGGCAATTTGGGATCGCCCGTTAGCCTAATCTGCATGTCTTTGGACTGTGGGAGGAAACCCACTAAGCACATAGAGAGCATGCAAACTCCATGCACACAGAGATGGGGATAGAACCTGGACCCTTGAGGTGCATGGTGACGGTGCTAACTAATAAGCCACCGTGCAACCAGTATTGTACAGGTATTAAGTAATACTGTTTACACATTATCTTCAGAATTTTATGTAGACATCAGAACTAAGAATAAAGGTCCATCTGGGAGGCTGGAGAGTGAAGCTGGATGCAGGAGAACGGCAGCGTTTTTTGGAGAAATTTGAGTACCAGATTGTGTTGTAGTGTTGGCAGCATGTGGATTTATAAACCAGATGCAGGGTAGAGCTTGTGTTGGATTTTGGAGAAAGACTGTGGAGAGAGCTGTCGATTGCAAAGGGTTGATCTCTGAATCATGCAGTAAACGTGAAAGCGAGGTCGTGAGTACCTGTGTACGAGCTTTTAAAGAAACTACTCCATTCAGACCTTTTTATTAGTGTACACTTCATGGAGATTCTGTATATGTATGTATATATATATAAAATTTTCGTTGTCACATTGTTTGTTTCCTGTTGTAATTATCACTTTCTTTAAGTCTGATTAAATTAAATGATCGTTATGACCCTGCCTGTGAAGTGTGTCGTAGCCTCTGCATTCGCATTTTAATTGGACTGGATCGTTCGTTATATGTTGGTTTCAACATGGTGGAAAAAATACTACATGCTGAAATCTGTTGTTTGTATTTGTCATTTAGGGGTTTGAACCACAACATTACTGTCTACTAGTGTCGATGCTGGAGATGGCCCTGGACGATTAATCTGTCTGTATTCTTCTCTGACTGAACACAGCTCAGTGCCTCCTAGTCTCATCTGCAGCCATGGGATACACAGCCTCTCATATTCTCTCTACTTTTGCATTTTGTCCACTTTTAAACCCCAAGCTTTGAACAAGTGGCAAAGAGACGACACTGGACCAGACGAAAATGTACCTTAAGACCTGAGCTCAGTCCATTTCTCCATGGTAGGAGAGAAGATGATCCTAGTGTAGATTAAAGTGCCATGGGAAGAGGGGTGAGAGGAAGCATTTGAAAGGAAATCTAAATGCTATAAGGATCTGGTGTGGATCCTAGTGTAGATTAAAGTGCCATGGGAAGAGGGGTGAGAGGAAGCATTTGAAAGGAAATCTAAATGCTATAAGG
>JAOVVA010000019.1:13869523-13880405 GCA_028565275.1 Leiocassis micropogon
TACACACACACACACACACACTTTTTTAACCTTTATAATAGAGATGCAGTGCTCAATCAGCAAGTGACCAGAATTAACTGGTTTTCAGTTTGGTCAGCTGTGATCGTCCACTCACCCTCAGATATAACCGGGTCTGTATCGAGCGATCAAGCTTCACGAGTGATGCAACAGAAACGCATTATTATGGCTTTACAATATCAAAAATCATTAAAATCCTCCCCCCTCCTCTAGTTTATCCGAACTCTGTGAGCAAATTAGTCTGAAAATCCACTCACTGCACACGTTCAAACAAGTTTCAAAACACGACAAGCGCTAATTCACATATGCTCACCGTCAGGTTCAGTTTTGAGACTTCAACTTTTAAAACTTACAAGGTACGACAACTTCTTCTTTTTTAAAAGTTTATGGTTTTAAATTGTATATGAATATGAAATCGGGATATTTAAAAAAACGTCGTACAGAATCAGCACTTTTCTTTATGGTTTTGTGATATCGTATCAGGTGGTGACTGGTGATTTCCATCCCTAGAAGATACCGGGTTACATTCTCAGTGTGTGAGTCAGCCATGCAGCAAGAGCCATTGCTAAGATAAGCAGGCTGAACCACACTCTACTCTAGGACTGTAGCTATCGAATATTTTAGTAATCGAGTGTTCTACCAAAAATTTTATCGATTAATTGAGTAATCGGATAAAATGTACTTTTGCTTAATTAAACAGCAATGTTTAAATATATAAGAGAGACAAAGATTAATTGGTTTTCTTTTTAGAAAAATCTACTTTTATTTTTTAAATGCATACAGTATTTTATCAAAAATTAAGCATTGTCTTTATTCACAATACAAAGAATAACTTAAAGTTGACTGAGATGAATTAAGTGCATTACAGCGCCATACATTCTTATTTTAAAGCCTTTTCTCAGATGGAAAAAAAAGGTATTTCAAATGACTAAGTATCAAAAAAACTAAGCCACATATTATAATAACTAATTATACAAAAACACTAAGTTGTGCAACTTTACTATCTACACCTCAGGCATAACATAAGACTTTATTGACAATTTCTATCGTTTTCTCTTGCTGGTTTCTTCATCTCTTGGCTCGCTGATATTTTTATTGCTCCCTTCTATTTTGCAGCCCGCAACAGAACGCTCCATAAAGTCAATACACAGCTAGCTGTTTGCGTCTCCTTCTGCTTCGTGGGTGACGTAAAGCGTTTCTTCTTCGTCTGTGTTTACTGGCGGCTTGCATCCGGAAGCGCGCTGTGTCACGCCAAACAAATAATTGCGCAAAAACGAGGCAGAAGATATTGCCTCAATCATTTTTTGTAATCGAATTACTCGAGTTACTCGAGGAATCGTTTCAGCCCTACTCCACTCTCTCACACTCACTCACACACACACACACACACAGGTTAAGTAAAAGGACCCATATTTTCAGCAATTGTTTGCATTTTTTTCCCATGATTTTATTTTCCCCTAGCTCAGTCGCAGACGTTTCCCATGTGTTTTAGCGCACTCCCCTTACCCACCAACTTGCAGCTACCAACAAGCTAGGGCAAAGGCTGTCACTTATTTACTTCGATACATATGAACCAACTGACCAAATTGTACGCAACATTTAGGGTCACATGACACACATTGAAGTGGGCGGATATCACTTTCCTCCGTCTGTTCGAGCTCATAGATGCCCATAATTGGCAGATTGCTGTGGCTTCATTGGGATTCGATTTGCTTTAAGCAAATGACCTGGTGAACACACTTCTTTTGTGCCACTTGGGAGTTGTGTTAATCACTTCTTTAACAAAGACAGACAATATTGTTATTAGATTTATGTAAATTTAAACAAACAATAAAAGGCTGATATTAGGGTTTGAAGAATCATAGCGGCCAACATCCAGTTTTGCTCTCTCAATGTATTTTTTTTTTTAATTTGAATAAAATGTGACTATTGGTGTAAATACAATTTATGTTTCTAAGTACTCGCTCGTGCGCTCTCTTTTCTTGTTTTCTCTCTCTCTCTCTCTTTCTACCATGGACGTGTCTTCATTCATGTCATGGTCGAGGTGTTCTGTTGAATCTCCACTTAGGCATGGTGTGCTGTGAAACCCTTGATTAGTGAAAGCAGGAAGAAAAAATCGGTGCGTGACGATCAGCGTAAATAACTGCATGAACATGATTTTTGAGTGGCCGTATTAACCTCTCAAAACAACACGAGCTCGATAAGGTATGCAGTGAAGATGCGTTACTCTTTTCCACGGGATATGATTCTGCATGTCGTGTGAGTGGAATGCAACGACAAGCAGCCAAACAACTCGAGCATGACACAACACAACAAAAAATTTAAGTAAATCTGAAAATGAAGGAAAGTTTCTTCAGGGCCGCATCTGTTGGCGTGAGATTGTAACTGCTGGATCTAATACGGATTACAAACTGTCATAACAGAAGCCATCTTTAGCCTTGTCACTGTGGTGGTTTTAACGTTAGTGTGTAGTTTTAGCCACTCTAAAATCTCTTGGCGGATATCTGCGTTGGCTTTTTGTACTTGATGAAACACAGTGGACTAACTGCAGCAGGTCACATGGTACCCCAAATCCCCAAAAAGGTGTACTGACTCCAACCTCACTCCATTCCTTGTGAAGCTCCCTCAAGTTCTTAAAACAGCTTCGCCTGACGATTCGTAGACATCCTTGTTGCTCATGTGCATTTTCCTAATACACTCCTCCCTTCCAGTCAACTTTCCATGAATATGCTTTGATACAGCACTCCGTGAACAGCCAGCTCTTTCAGCGATGACCTTCTGTGGCTAAAACTCCTTGCGGAGGCTATCAGTGATCATCTTCTGGACAACTGTTAAGTCAGCAGTCTTACCCATGATTGCGCTTGTGTGTATCGAACTAGGCCAAGAGATATTTATAGTGTATGAATAGTAATTTTACTCAAACTAAAAATGAAATATTCTAACATTTTGAGATACTGGTTTTGACAGTATTTACTTGTGTAATGAATCTAGAATATAATTTTAAAAATTAAATTATTAAAGAAAGTTTACTTTTTCATAATAATTACATTTTTCAAGGTGCACTGTGCTTATTGCTCAATTCTTTCCGGCTTCTTTAGTATGTGTATTTATTTATGTATTTTACGTATTAATCGCTTCCTCCACGTTTCTTCTTTTCTGGTCTGTTCTGCTTGTTAACTGCATACAGGTATGACTGATGTTTCTTGCACAGTAATCACATGAACTACATTGAATTTTGTGTTCAGTTATATTTTATCTCTTTTTCTGCAACTTTGCCACTGACACATTTGCTCTACTTTCGCCATCAGGAGGGCACGAGGGTCAGACCAAGCAATAACGAAACCCCTGGAGCTCTTAGGGTTTTTATCTGTAATCATGTCTTTCCATGGCATCATTTTATTTTATTTTTTTTAATGAGAGCAGAGAATATGACTATATCGGTAGTAGGATGCTGAGGTTGGGACTGCCAGGCAGGAGGTCTAGAGGAAGACCAAAGAGGAGATTTTTGGATGTAATGAGAGAGGACATAAAGTTGGTGTAAGAGAAGAGGATGCGGAGGATAGGGTTAGACGGGGGCAGATGATTCGCTGTGGCAACGCCTGAAAGGGAACAGCCGAAAGAGAGAGAAAGAGACTTGGATTACTAATGAAATTGGTTTAACCTGCAAACTACAAGGATGATATAAACTGTCATGAATGCAGGGGCACTGTGCATTCCCTGAGTATCACATGATAATGCCAGAATACGAAGCGAGTTCGGAAGGGAAGAGTGTATCTGAGAACTTTCACTGATCGGCTTTTTGGTCAGTGTCTAATGAAGATTGTAGGATTAATGTAGGATTAGGATGGTCAGATATTTATTTTTTCCTATTTAGTTCTCTTGGGTTTTCCTTAACTGGGCAAGATTCAAAAGCTGTCTAGTTTAAAAATAAAAAAGGAAATACTCAGTCCCAGGAATGAGATGAACAATGAGATCAACAAATGCTATATTAATCTTCTGTCCTTCTGCATTTCACTTCAGCAACTGTGTGTCTGAATGTGCAGCTGAGTATGTCGCAGTCACTGTGGACAGCAGGACAGGAGCACATGTGAGTGTGTGTGTGATGGTACAGCAGGGCTGAAAGATGCACGAGATGAGAGAATCCAGCACAGAATTAAAGCTGGTCACTGCGCTGCGCTGCCTTTTTTGATTTATTAAAGTTTTTGTGGGATGTGAATGAAACCCAAATGCAGAATAAAAAAGTTGCTTTGGCAGCTGGAGCTGTGAAGGTGCTACATTACCAGCTTTATTTATTTACATTTACTGGCTTCATCATTAAAAAATGTGCTTAAAACCACTCAGTTGATTAATTTCTGTTATTTATAGTTTCCGTAGTGTGTTTTTTCTAGCAAAAACTGATGGAAAAAAAACCTGACAGATTTCTCTTTTTTTTTCTTTGTTTTTTTAAAAAACTGAAACAAGCAAAATTTTTTATCATAAAGTTTTTTTTTTTTTTTTTACACGATTTTGTTTCCCTTAACATACTGACACATAGTTCACTTTTGTTGATTGTGTGTTTACATAACGTGTGATGTCGACCACATTGTTAACGCTTGTTATCAAGACAGAAGATGAAGAATAAGATTACACGCAGGCTTGAGGGGAGAAAAGAACATCCTGGTGGCAGTGATAAGCATGTTTTCCCCCCGTCTACCTAGTTTAGTAGATACAAACAGCTATCTGCAGTTGTCCTTTTCAAGCAAAATCAAATAAATCATCGTGAAGATTACAGCTATGAGGGTAAGCAGCAGGAATAGTTGGGTTTTGTCAGCAAAGCTACAATGTGTTCTGCCTTCCAGGCCAAAAAAAAAATTAAAATCCTCCAGGCTGTGTTCTGGTTCACATTCATGTCAGGAGAAGGACTGGTTGTTTGTCTAGAGATTTTCTCAACTGTTTACTCTAGCTGTGTTGCTTTTTGAAATGCTTCCCCGCCCCCACCAGCTGTTTACATAAGGCCCTTCCAGTGTATTATTGCACCTGCCAGATCCTCGGATCGTACCACCTGGTTAATGTTAAATAGCTCCAGAAGCAAGATGTGTTTGTTAATAAACACTGGACCTAGGGCTCCTTTGTTTACTGTAGTCATGGTGGCAGTCAGTTATTTAGAAAATATCAGCTCAGGCTTCCTTGTGTGGGAGAGTACTTAACCATGTGAAGACTGATGGAAAATGAGCTGGCTTGCAAAAAAAAAAAAGAGCAAAAAGACAGAGGGGGTGATGTCAAAGATTTTCTCACTGTATATATTCTGGGGTTATTTTTGTAATTGAACTACATTATGTTTTCAGATGGTTATTTACCAGAAACTGCTTTCACTTGAGCAGTAGAACATATTCTATGAGACTATGGAAAAGCATAATTATTTTTAAACATAAATTTTTTCTTGTTACTTGTCTAAAATGTTTTCTTCTCATTCCGTGCTGAGGAGACGATATGTTCAAAGGCAAGGCAGACTTTCGATATCTTTTAAAATATTTTGTACCTTACTTGTAGTTTTTCTGTTTTTCCGTTTACACCTTTGCAAGATCTGTTATTCAAAACCTGTGCTAGTGTTCACACTATATTCAGTGTGTACTTCCTGTGATAGATTTCTTCCTGTCTTAAACCGTGAGAAGGCATCGATAATTATTAAACTGTCCGCGGTTTTAATTAGCGTACGTATTTTTTTTTCTTACAGCAACATGCAGGAATCCAAGACAGATCAAGCAGCCAACAGTAGTCCAGCTGGCCAGGATCGGGTGAGCTTGGGTGTGGAGCAAGTGACCAATGAGACACCAGTAAAAACGTCTACGCCCAGTACACACCTGATACAACAGGTTTGTTTTATCTTTTAATTCACTCTGGAGTCATGTGATTTTATCTGTTTCATGTGATTTTATCAATTGGGGGAAAAAAAGATTTTTTGGTCTGTTTTTGATTCGGGATCGATTTACATTTTTTAAATTGTTTAGGTAAAGTTACAAATGATAAATGGTGTAAAAAAAAAAAATCCTTAAAATATGGCACAGCTTTAGCAGAAAATACAAACCGAATGGATTTTTCCAAGAGTATTGCTTCTTTATCTTTTGAGTTTATAGCGGTCGGTGAATTACCGCCACCTACTGGACTGGAGTGTGTAGCATAAGACTGTCCGGAATAAAAGCTTATCGCTTTGTAGCACAAATTACACGGCATGTTTATTATATACGTTTAGCAGTTTTTAATGCTTTGCAATAAAGCTGCTTGAGATACATCAGACAGTAAACTGTATTACTGTTGAATCGAATCTAACTGAAAAATTGCAATGCCCTCAAAAAAAAATCTAACAATCAACAGTCTACCCATGATTCACAGCTCTAGTTGACTCATGTTAATGTTTCATTGTTCTGGAATCAGGAGGGGTTCATAATTAAAATGATTTCTACCTGTCGTACGAACAGTACGCAACACCATGATGAGCAACGATTTGTCATCCTGCCTTTAGACACAGCCAAGCAGTGGAATATCACAGTTTACAAGTGATCATTTTTGTTGAAGAGGTGACAAATCATGAGTAGTCACCTTCTCACCTGTGGTATGGTTTCTTTTTAAGGAAGACATTTCAACTTTTGCTAGTGTCTATTGTAGTCTCCTTCTCTAGGATTTCCCTTATAGAGCCCTTACCTGACACTTTCCCAGAAAGTTTTTTTTTTTTTATTCCCTTTCATATTTCCCCACCCACCTTTCTTTTTTTTTTCTTTTTTTTTGTAATATTGTGTGCGGGGGAGTTCCGCTAGGCCAGATGTTTGACCCTGCAGAAGTGTGAGAGGTCAGAGCAGGGAGGACGGTCTTCTTGCTAGCCATTTTGTTTTCACAACTGTCGAATTCCTGTTTCCTGGTTTTCGGTCTGTATTTACAGTGAGCAAAAACAGAACATAGATAAGAATGTGGAAAATAATTTCTTGCGCAACTGTTTAGTGCTTTTGTAACGATTGTTACACGCTTGGAGCTTCCGAATATTGTTCTGAAGCCTTTTACTGTGTATTTATGTTTACAGCTCGTGTTTAACGCTGTAACAGTCTTTCTTTTTTTCTTACGGTACACAACACACATTGCATTTCCAGGATCCTGTTCACGTAATCATTAAATGATAACTGCACAAAGGATGTATGCATAGATCGCTTACCTAAACTTATTATCTGTTACCAAGAGCAGAGGTATTCAATCTGTGGGCTATAGGGATTGCAGATGGAGCGCAGGTGAGATAAAAAAAATAATAAAAAATAAAAATATGTTGCCTTTTTTCAGCTTCACAGTGGCTTTTTTCTAGGCAAAACCTTTTTAACAACAAATGCTGTCTTTACACGTGAAACCCTGGACTTAAATTTTTTTTTTTTTTGTGGAATTAAGAAATTTCTGTAATGCTACTCTGTGGCAGTGTCTATTGTTAAACGCACTATACAAATAAACTTTCATTTAAACCAACAATAGACATTCAGCACTATTACGGGTGCTCCTGCGCAACAAGAAGTGCTTGTCTTGCATGTGCTAATATTTTCTGAATGGGTGGGTTCAAACGCATCTGAGTGTAAATATCAGGAAATGAAACCGAAATTATCTTTTTTTTTTCATCTTTGAGCTCAAAAGCAAATGTCTTTTTTTTTTTTCTACAGCAAAAACAAAAGAATTGGCCTTGCTATATTTTAATGCATTAATGCGGGACTTTGTACAGTATTACAGCATTTTAAGAATATTAATTTTATTACGAATGCCACCAAAAAAAAAATTATATCTTATCTGGAATAATCAAAACCAGCTTGACGAAGAAAGTTGAAAGGGATAGTTCAGGTTCTTTCATGTCTGTATGGCTAGTTACAGTTAGCCATCCGACTGGTGCTGGGGGCTCAGTGAGACTGCAGAAGCTTCATATACGTCTCAACTGAACTTTGGGCGGGAAACCTATAACAGTGAAAACGTATAGGTAGTGTACTACTATTATTTGCATACATTTTTATTCAAGACAGGAAAAAAACCCTAACTATGACTTTAAATAGGCCTGTATATACAGAGTGTAAAATTAACTGTTACCCAAAAAAAAACAAAAAAAAAACCATAAAGGCAACAGCTACGTTCCAACAGGGCATACTGTATATTCAGGGTTTTACAGTAGCAGGAGTCACCCAGTGGGTAAAGTCTAGGCCTGTACTGCATGGTTTTGTGTAGAGGATGATTTAATAATGTACAACAGTGTTATTGCTTCCTCAACACCGTCAGAAAGTTGGCTTCTCTCCTCCTCCTCATATTGCACATTAAAGATATTATTGATGTCTGCCCGGTATGCAGGTGGCTACGTGTTGTGTTGGCAGGCGAGTTACGACCGCATTACACTGCTTGGATTTGAAAGTGTTTCCTTTATAGCCGCGTGTTCATCGTTCCATGCAAGATATGTCAAAATTCATAGTAAAAATCATTCAGTTGTCAGCCAGATGGTGTCTTGCCCAGAGCAAACAGATTTTTAGAGTTTGAATTTGACATAGTTCTAACATCCAGAAAAAAAATTATCTCCTTGGGTGGATACTGTAGGTTTGGTTTGTTATAACAATGCTCTTAGCCCAGCTGAGAAACTGAAGAGCTCACTTGTGGGCACAATTTGTATATGCATAAGTTAATACATTTTAGTGAAATATGAAGTCTTCACAGTCAGTGACTATAAACGACCAGATTGAATCCAAAGAAAATCGAGTTCATTCTGCTAAAATAATTTTCATTGGATGTTACTTTGTATTTGTAAATTCGATGTGGAATGAGGATAGAGGTTAGGCATTTAGCCTTTAAGCAGGTGGTAAAGATCACGTGATCTCAGCCTGTGTAGTGCTTATATTAACTGTGAACCAGAGAAACATAAGGATCTGTAGTGTGACGCCGGTTTTTGTCTTTAATTGGTCATAAAATAATTATGCACCAATTCCCCAATTTTCATCCGTACACTGCATGTACAGTTATTGACATCCTGGCAAATGACTCGCATTAAACAGCAGGAAAAATGAAATTTAAGAATTAAAGGAGGTTGTTCAAAGCCACTAACTGATGCATAGATTTTGCAAAAAATTACATTGAGATTATTTTGACACATAGAGATTATGATTAAGGTACCATTTTTTTTTTATTCAAACCTTTTTATATAGGCTAACATGAAATAGTGGCACAAAAATTCTCATTGTTTATCCCCTAAAAATTATTTAAGTAAACAAGTAAATTATTTACAAACTCTACATTCTCATATATGCATATATTACCCGTAGTACATTGTAGCCTTTTGTGATGAAATAATTCCACAGTTTCATCATGAGATTTCGATTTGAGTTGATTATTGAGTGATAGCTGTCACTAAGGCTGTGCAGGTTAAAAGTGCTTTAAATAAGCATGTGATGTTTCACTTGGCCTCCGGCTGCCTGTGGTTCAGACAAAGTCTGTTGTAATAGTTAAGTATGGATTCAAAGCTTGGTGCTGCACGTCTGGTTTGGACAGCATGTTTCCAGTCATGTTCTGCACGTCATGTAAAATTTCCCAATTTAAATTTGTCTGATTAAATATCTAATTAAAACTAAAGATTAGACCAGTTAGTGAATTGTCCAGTCCTGCTGTTGCTTTGCATTTTTGTTTGTCTGGTCTGTACTTCCTGTAGTCTGAACATGCCCATTGCTTTTGTTTGTAGAAAGTCCTTTCATGTAGCTTACTTTTGAACAAATGTAACTGATTTTCATGACTGCCATTTTAGAAAATAGATAATCCGCCATTTACCCATTTAAGCCTTTACTTTTAGACCTTATTGAACATTAGGTCTAATTATGCATAAAACTTTCATACTCTCAAATGCTTATTAAAAAATTTTTGGTAAAATGAATAGCAACAATGTTCTGATATTTAATACAGTATACATTTAATAATATACTGTATGTGTGTATATACAGTACTGTGCAAAGGTCTAAGGCACCAATTTTGTTACATATTTTTATCATGTCTGCATAATTATGTACAAAATCATTTAGTATTTCCATATATAACTTAAAAATTTATAAATAAATAACATTAGAGGAGAATATATGCATGGCTGTAAAGAAAAAAAATATAGTACAAGACTCCAGTTTTAAGATGGAAACAACAAACCTAATGTACGCTCCTGGGATTTGCATAAAAATAGAAAGGAGCGAGTGTGACAAAATTACCAGAAGAACTCATATTCTCCAGCAAGCTCAGTAAAACCTAACCACTGTTTTACTTATAGTACTGTGCAAAAGTCTTGGGCACATACAAAAATATGGCATAAACAAAAGATGCTTTTGAAAATATAAAAGAAACTTCTATAAAGAGTAATAAAGAATAATAAAATAAACAGTTTATATTTGGAGTAAAAACTCAGTGTTTAAAATCAGGAGTTTATACACAGATTTGTGCAGTTTTACAAGAAAACAGCTGTTGGGTTTTACTGAGCTTGCTGGAGAATATGAGTTCTTCTGGTAACTCCTTTCTATTTTTATGCAAATCCCAGGAGAGTTATATATGGTAGTACTGAATGATTTTGTACAGAATTATGCAGACATGATAAACATATATAACAAAATTGGTACAGCATATAAAATCTTTAATAATAACTTTTGCACAGTATTGTGTGTGTGTGTGTGTGTATATGTGTATATATATGTATGTGTGTGTGTGTATATATATATATCAGTGGTGTCAAAAGTATTCACATTCATTACTTGGGTAGAAGTATAGATACTAGGGTTTAAAAAAACTTCTTTAGAAGTTGAAGTATCAACTCAAGCTTTTTACTCAAGTAAAAGTGTAAAAGTACTGGTTTCAAAACTAC